>JASEVX010000001.1:177943044-178071114 GCA_031761405.1 Serripes groenlandicus | reverse complement strand
GTCAATGGACAATGAGTCACAGGGGGTAAAAAATGTCCAATTCTTTAGCACTCAAATATTTTGATAAACCTTTCGACCCTGATACTTCATATAACATATCTCGAACATATTGATCATAAACACATATATTCTAATTTCGAACATATTGATAACTCGAATATATCGATATCTAGAACATATAGATATCTCGAACATATCGATAGACTCGAACAAATCGATATATATCTAACATATTAATTACATGAATGCACTCAGTAACTCGAATATATTGATAACTCGAACAAATTAATAAACGAGCTGATAAACGAAATGTGAAAATTCGTTGGTACTAACAGGTGGTAAAAAAAGGTGGGTTACGAGTATGTCACAACACCTAATTGTGACATATTCGTACGAATTTGTCACACACGTGTGATGAATTCGTACGAATATGTCACACGTGTGACATATTTCGTTTGTGTGAAATTTACGGTTCAACATACGTCCCTGGTATGATATCAGATCAATAGTGGTAGGCGAATCACGTTAGTCCGCATGACGTTTGTCAAAACGTCTGAAATAATGTTAGCCGAACTTTGGTATGATAGTCCGCGGCTTACCGACCCGTGGCTCGGCTGCTATTGTCTCAACGATGCACAGCTGTGTCCAACATGTAAATTCCGTTCTCGTAATGGTATGTCAGATATGTAGCAGATATGCAAAACCTTTTCTAATTTGTATTTTCTGAGTGTACAACAAAAGAAAAGTCATTATAATGCTTTCAAGCGTGGCCAATGGAAAGAAGATGGGAACAGTTTATAGATTGTTACCAGTTTAGACTCAATGTCCTTTTAAGAGCACGAAAAATCTTTTACTTTCCATAAGTAATCACAAGTTATAAGTTTCAAAATGGTATTAAATATTTATATTAGGGGAATGATAAGATCACATTAAAGAACACTTGAGAGAAAAAACCCACACAAGCCGTGTTACTATAACATTTTCTATTATAAGTCATTATAATTATAGAAAATGCGAACCGTATATAGAGACAATTTACAGTAACACTGTCTTGTGTGTTGGTTTTTTTTCCCAAATGTTCTCAAACGAAAACTTAGATGCCTGTGATAAGAGATGTTAATGGGTCTTCATTTGAAACCGTGATTCGCGTTTTCAAATGTAATTGCTTTAATCGCCCTCGTATATGCAGTCTGGTGAGCTATACTTTGTAACAGGGGAAGTTAACCAAAACATTTTATAGAACGAGAAAAGGAAGCTGCGATTGCCCATTGTTATAATTGCAAAGACTATTTTAATATATATTTGGGTCAAATGAAAGACGACCTTTAATGCGGTGTCGGCATATCATATTATACGTAAACGAAGTATCTTGGTCGGTTTTCAAAAAGATTAAATATCATTGCTCCGAAATAAACATGCTCCTTTGTGAGAAATTTCTTCTTTTGGCAATTTGTTATCAAACGTTGTCTGCTGCAGAGGAGTCGAGAGCGTCTATGTGTGGGATAGGGTTAAATTCGCGTATGCGGGATAAAGGTTTAAACCCATATCAAGTTTTATGTAACGTGAGATATAATTGATTTGCACGGGCAATACCGTTATTTCAATTTATCGTATGTTCAACTCTGCTTTTTAACGACAGAAGAGTATCTCATCTTTCCTCCTGTTTGCGTTACGGCGGTATAAATCATTCGATATCAACAGAGATTATTACCGACTCCTCGAAACCATTGGTGGTCTGAGTTGGTTCGTTAGTCAGGACTTTCCTTATAGTTTAAAATCACTCCGTATTACGATGCTACACAGGAACCCGCTGGTTGTATGAGTGATTGGTGTTTCATGCCACTGTCAATAATGTTTTAGTTATATAACGGCGTTTGCTGAGTAAGTTACCAGTTTTAATGGTCCGTTTATCCTGACACTAGCCGGTCGGTCACAATGCTAACCCCGAAACCGTTAGAGCCATTGAAGGGAAAGTCATTACTACCATTTTTAAAGTATTTGGTATAACCCGGCCGGGTACCGAACGCATGAGCTCCCGTACCCGATGCGGACGCTCTACCACTACACCATTTAGGCGGTAAGAACCCAGGGACAAGTGGTTACTGTCGAGGATTTTGAATGGGGCGTCACGGTTTCGATCCACAGTCGCGGCGACCATGGTGGCGTGCCCTTAGGCAAAGCACTTGTTCTAGTATAGTTCTGGTTTGTTTACCCAGGTAACAAGAATAAGTGTATGTATGTGGTAAAGGGGTTTTTACGTGTGGCTTGACTGATGCAAAACGTATCAACTCAATCCAATGCTGTCAAGTTTAAAGCCCGTTACAGGTTCTTGAAGTAATTGTTCAACATATTTCGAGCAATTTCTTCTGTTGCAACATGTGTTATCAAACGTAGTCTGCTGCAGAGGCGTCAGTAAGCGTCTGCGTGTGGGAAAATTGTTAAAGTAGCGTAGGCGGGATAAAGGATTAACCCTTTCCCTCATACGACAATTCTGCAGCAGACGACTTTGAACATATTTTTTCAAATAATGAAAAATCTCTATAATTGAATGGATAACCTATGACTCAAAGTGGAAAACATTGTGACAAAAGGAGAAATTGCACGTTTTGTGCAATTTCTTCTTTTGTTACTATGTTTACAAAAAGCCGTCTTCTGCAGAGGCGTCAGAAAGCGTCTATATGAGGGAAAGGGTTAAATTCACCAACCATAGAACCGACACCACAGCACTGGTCTCTTCACTACGAAATCAAATGCCAATGATATATAACAATGTCGTAAATTCGTCTATATGACATCTGCATTGCACGTAAACTATAAAGCCGGCATTATATTACGATAAATATGCAACAGAAAGCATATATATGAGATTAAAAATAGATAAATCAAGTCTCGACTCTGAAACTTCTAAACCATAACATTTGATGAAATGTTTATTAAGATTTATTTTGTTTTTGTATCCTATTGATTCAAGATAGAACCTATTTTTAAATTCGAGAATCGGCTTTTCGATCTCCATGGGAACTGTTTTAGGATCCGTTTAAAAAATTAGCTAAATAAATCCGTTGAAAGATTGTATTATTTGTTCGTATCATATTTTTCTTGGTATAACCTTATTTTTTATTGAATTAGAAAAGAAAACAAACACTTTTCGACTTTGTTGGATTATGTTTATGATCTTAGGACTGGCATAGAGCTTGTATTAAAGAACGTCGGTCACAGACCCATAATAGAGCATACATGTTTGCTATAATTAATATCCCAACGAGTGGTAATAAACATATAGAGGATATTTGTTTGTTTTGAGTGGATATGGAATATATCTCATCGAGAAGTGATACAATTGAATATGTTCACGAGCGCGTTAAAATTGTATCATTTCGAGTTGAAATATATTCCATATCCAATCAAAACAAACACATTTTCTTTTCATTTTATGATAATTGATGATATTACTAATGGAACTTTTTGGTGTCTTCGTACCTGTTCACACGCGGACGAATCTGTGTGAATGTATTTGTTTACTACACAATGTCAGACAATGACACTAAGTCCGATTTGTTAAATATACGGAATACGGAATTAAACACGGGTATAGATAAGAAAAGGTTCTTATCACATGACAATGCTTGTATCCGATATAATAATATACCCATTACGTATTTCTTTATATATATAACGTGTGTACTATAACATGCCCGGAAACTAGGAAAATGACGTCAGACCTATATCACTCACAGTGTGGGTGATGTGGATTATATCTCACTGATAGAACTCAGTATCGCATCGTTTAGCATTAAATAAAACATTATATCAATATGTTAATTATAACAGACATATCATATAGCAAATAAAACTTTACCCTGTCTACTATCACATTGTTACGTTTATTTAACCGTGTTTTACATTGTTAGAGAAATATAAGTCACCAAAATGGTAACAGATATCATGAAACACTCTGTACTAGGAAAGTTCTTCTAATTGGATTTTATGTAGTTCAAATGCGTCTATTTAGTGGTGGGTTTTTTGTAAGACGTTGATAAATCGTAATAGATTCCAATGGTTTCTATTTCTAAGTCTTAGTAATTTAAATTGTGTAAACCTTCAAAAGTTCAAAACTATAACTTGTCTTCTAGGAACATAACTCACGTGATAAGTGTCTACCCATTTAAGGTGTAAGAAGTCCTTTGAACAGTTGGTCTCGAAGCCGCCTCAGGCAAGATGGAGTTTCGTGACATATGTGTCTGATTACAAAATATGATCTTAGATGTTGTACTAGTCTGTTTATTTCGAACAACATGCTAGGTACCATTCACTGATATGCCTTTTAATGAGCCCAGAATCACGAACGTCGACTGGTGTATATCCATATCAACCTGTGCATACATGATCAGAACCTGCCCTGTTCGCCATCATACTGGTAATCGCTTTGTGGACAAGAAACCCGCATAACAAATCGGCGAAAACCAACAACAAAGTTATTAGCATTTTTTGTGTAAAAAAAAGACTTGCCTCCGCATCTATTCCAAGGATCCTATTAGAGACTGATTTACAATAGTTCTTTGACTAATAAGCGAAGAGCTGGCTGATCTTGACCTACAAGAGTCGCAAAGGCCTTAAGGTTGGTTTTTCACAGAGCGACATTCAGTTCATTTAATTTATAAATGTAGTTTCTATTCTGACATCCGAGTGAAATTTATCGACAAGTTTAAATTTAATCAACCGCCTAAATATATATATGTAAGTACGTAAGTAAGTAAGTCAATCTTTTATTAAAGTGACATGTGAATAACATATAATAAATCAATATTACAAAGTTTGTTAGAAAAAACCCGGCCCCCATGGGCCTATACAATGATGTCACTATCTTTAGAGGTAATGTCTATGTACGTATTGTGGGTCATGGAGTCTATATACATATATACACATATATACATGTATAATTGTTTAAATTCACCGAACTTCTTTCAACAACTACACAGAAAACAATGAATAAGCTAGCTAATCATATATCGTTGGCAACAAAACGTAGAAATAGTAATACGTAACCTTTATTCTGTACATGTTCACCATGCATATAATCATAGTTATATACACAATTGTTCACTCTCTATGTAGTATATGGTATGAAAATTAATAGATTTTTACTAAATGTTAATATGTTTTTATGTAACCGTGTTTGGTTTGCTTTAATCCATTTATAAATATGTTTTAAATGACGAGATACATGTATATTGTATAAGTTAATAACATAAATATATGTGCCGTTCCACTAGAAAACCAACAGTATGGTCTCTGCGTAATGTGTATCGATCCAGATCAGCCTGCGTAATCCGCGCAGCCTAATCCGTCTCTGGGAAATAGAGGTATAGAGTTAAAGGTTAAACAGAAAATCCACATGAGGCGAAAAGTGTATGTACGGGTTTAAGTCTACGCGGCATGCTTAGGCTGGTACGCGTCGAAACTTTACGCACAATGTTGGTTTTCTCGTTATTCGGCTCATATTCTATCATATTTATTAAGTTCATAATGTCCGGGTTTTGTGTTATTAGAATGATGTGGCGGAATTATGACAACTACCGGAAGTGAGAGTTTGATTTCTTCTTAAAGTCACAAACCGGACGGGATCTGATAAACATTCGCCATTTCTTTAATCGGGAGTGTCAGTAAATAGTGACGGCTGTACTCGGGTTGAAATGATTGTAAGGGACGAGACAATACGCTTGATTATGTGACCCGGATGTAAGACGAATCGAGCCCGCGTCGAATGCGGAGGAATATTCTAGCATATCGCTTAAAACCCTTTCTCTGCCGAATTTTACAAAGTCGATTATTCCATGTTAAACATTGGGCATTCCTTGTTTCGTTCAACAGGAAATGTGATAAAACGTAATTGCTGCATTGTTTACAAAAGCATTTAATTGCCTTTGGCATCGAAAGAGTTTACCAATTCCCAATTGACAAAATGAGTGCCTCCTATTAAACCTAAAACAATCTCAGAAATTGGTTATAAAAAGCATTTCAAAATGTTTTAAAAGGTTTGGTAGAAATTGACCATCATACATGAAGGTATAATTACTGTTTAAAAATAGTTTTAAGCAATTTCTTAGAATTAGAAAATGTTAATGTCGTTTAAGGAAGATGACGGTTGATAAAAAACTAATGAACATTCTTCTTAGGGACTTTTCTATCGTTGTATTTGTTTTTTCAAATCTGAACCCTCCAATTGATTTGACCCTATCCGAAATACAGGCAACTAGTACTGGTTTGTTTACCAAGGGATCATGATTCAGTGAACTGTCGCCGTGATATAATTAAATAATGTTGAAAACCGTGTAAAAACACAATAAAACAAAAGTACAGGCACAAGGACTCGAAGTAACGTGTACATACATTCTACCAGCTAGATCAATAAATCAAAGCACTGAAAGTACTCATCGAACGGTTGTTTTGTCTCAAATCAATTCACGAATACCAACACAACCGTCCTACAAGTACTTTCAGTGCTTGGATCACATCATCTGGTTTGCTTTAAAATTACTCCGCTTAGAACTATTTATTTCTGCGGAGCTTTGTTTCGGCGTAGCTGCCTGTGTAATTAGGAACGTAGTAAATCCGAAAAACGATCCCAAACCGTTCCCAAAAAACATAAAAAACTTCAATTTCCTTTAAATCCCGGTTAACTTTAACGTCTTGTAAACATTATTGGAAACGCCGAAATGCATGACAACGAGCAATTGTTAATTTCCCTACATTATTTACAACTACAAATCCCATTTTCAATTCCAGATTTCTAAGAGTCTGAATATTTCTGTTATAAAATCAGACGCATCAAACATGTGCATTAGAGACAGCTTGAAAGTCAGAAACGCCGGCGAATTATACTAGTCTTGATGCATCGTCTTGTTCTTTTAGTAACCCATTCCCCGCATATGATACGTTTGCAGCAGACAACTTTGAAAACATGTAGGCAAAAGAATGGGAAGTATCTCCAAATACTCAAAGTATAATTACTGGATAGGGATGAGAAATTGCTCATTTTTTCCAAAAATATTTAAACAAATGTCGTCTACTGCAGATGCGTTAAAATACGTCTTCACGTTGAAAAGAGTTAAGAGGAATGACAGCAACAGGAGAGCTACTTTATTTGGATGTTACACCCTTTTCAACATTATTTCCGTTAAACCATGGCGATAGTTAGCACTCTGCTACAGCGGTTTCCTCCAACCAACGGTTCTTCTTAATGTAGGCCAAATGTACATACGCAGGCTCACCAGAATCTTCACTTTACGAAGATGCAACAATGGCTATTTTCGCCTGACGCGTGTGATAAATGGTTCAATGCGGGAAGTAGAAAACAACCGTGAATTTGTGTTTCGTATTTAAAACGAATTTACAGTTCCTTGGCATTTTGATATTCCCAGTTGGGACAAGTTGAAGTAAATGAATATTTATTTATCTTCAATTAAAGTGCTGCCGTCTGGGATAATAAGAAAAGCACCGTTATTTATTTGTAAAGAGAGCTTTACGTTTATTGTATTACCCGCAAGGGATGCACGGTAACGAATACGTCTTCACATTTTGCATAGCTTTTGATGTTGCGGTGTTTGACCTTTTCCCACATATAATTAATCCGCATTAGACGACTTTGAAGACATCTTTGCAAAACTATGGAAATATTTCTATAAATAACAGTTTTGTATTGGGTTGAAAACATTATTGCAAAATGGAGATATTCCACATCATGACGAATTTCTCTTTTTGCCACAATGTTTTCGTTTCCTGTAGAGGCGTCAAAAATGAGTCTGAATGTGGGGGAGTGTTAGGTTATCAAAATGGGGACTTCTAGAATGGTTTCCTATGTTATTTCCAAAAAAAAAAGGAATAACTATTTTTTAAAAGGATTTTACAGAGGTGCTATCTCCGATTTCTAGATTGTCCTCTATGTGTAACCGTTTAAAACAAAAGGCAAAACATTTCAATAAATATGTAAATGACTTTGAAACTCTTTGAACTTAGATAATCGTCTAGCGTGTGCAGTGAAATAGTTTGTAGATAAATAACTATTTAAGTTGGAAAAAGTGGTTTTCCGGATTATGAAAACAGCATCACTAGGGATGCGCGTGTGGCATATATTTAGACAGCGATAATTGTTTGCCATAAATAAAGCATTTGTTGAACCATTTCCAATTTGTAGTTGTCCTTGCGCCAAGATGAAGAATTTTCTTCCAGGGAGAAGAGACATCCAGAGACCTATTTGTTTTAGCGGTGAATATTTTATTTTCATTTTATTTTTTAACCAAGTGTTTGCGGTCCATAGTGGTCGCTTATCCATATTAAATTAAAACCAGTCTCATATATAGTATAGGTTTGAATTTGGTTGCCCATGTATTCAGGTCGTTTTCACGAAGTCTTAGCATGGTGGTTTGAGATGTCTTCGGACAGACGTTCCTGCCAGATCTTATACAAATTACACTGTGTCGTGTGTGTGTGTGTAACAGAAAAAGGATTCACCAAAAAGAATACTTCGGTGGTATATTGACGGTGGCTATTAAGGCAGCATTATGCGTATGCAAGCAACGATGTAAACCTTGAAGTATGACTGAACACTAAGTATCAGAACCAAAGAAATCCAACATTTTGGACTCTGCGTAATGTACACATTCCGTCTCAGGGGGGATAGAGGTATAGAATAATGATTCCTGAAACAGAAAATTAACAGGAGGCGAAAAGTGCATGTTCGGATTAGCCTGTGCGGCTTGCTTACGCTGATCCGGGTCAATATTTTACGCCGAGTCCACAATGTTGGTTTTTCTCGTAATTCGGCTCATTTGTGTCTTGTTAAGCAGTACTCCAACAGCACTGCCGTGATCAGAGTCGACCTAATTACTCCTGGATTCACATACCTCGTGCGTACCGAATGATAAACATTCAGCGTGTTCCATTATACAACGATGGGTCATGTGGTTTAATCGATGCCTACTTAACCCTTTCCCACCTATAGACGTATGTTAACGCATCTGCAGCAGATGACTTTTGAAAACATCAAGATGAGCAATTTCTCCTTTTGCCACAATGTTTACAACTTTTTAAAGTAATTATACCTACAATTATAGAGAGTTTCCATATTTATGAGTTGACATTTTTAAAGTGGTCTGCTGCAGATTTGTTGTATGTGGGAAAGGGTTAAGTTATAATCCTTTCTAAAGCAAGTTTAACAACAATCAATGTTTAGAATCATGTAACATACCTGCAGCAGACGACGTAGAAAACACATGTTATATATATAGGATTGATTGATTTATTGGGGTTTAACGCAGTTTTTAACAATTTCTCAGTTATATCACGGCAGCCAGTTCACCTACTCATGCATTTCCTGGTTTTCTCACACCAGTACTCCACACAACAATCATCTTCCCAGACTTAGTCCATTGGTGGAAGGCGAATAACGCATGTCGCATTGACTTTTGTCAATCGTCGGAAAGAAAGTTGGTCGAGCCTGGATTCGAACTCACAACCCCTGAATTAACAGCCCGCGTCGCTATCGACTGAGCTACCGGGGCTCGACCGTTATTATTGGAACACGCATGGAAAATGAATATATTTCAAAACAAGCGATAACTCCTTTTGCCTCAATGTTTTCAACCTTTTTAAGGTGTTATACCATCATTTACAGAGTTTCCACAATTTTGCCTAGATTTCTTCAAGGTCGTCTGCTGCAGATGTGCTGTATTAATCATAGAAAGGAGATGAAAAGATACTGGAAAAAGAAATCATTTCTCGTGATGATAAATTACTTATTTTGCAGAAATGTTTTCGAAAGGACGAGCACAGAATTAATGTCCTTGTTATTTCTCGTGCATGAAACTTGCGATTTTTATTTCAATTACCAGAATTGACAAGATTTTTCGGGAATCAGTGGGCATGTTCAAGATGCAAATTAAATAGATTTTACTGAAATGAATTTTCTATTAATCAAGAACTCCAAAAATGTTATATTTTATTTCCCGTTCATAAGAAACACTAAATAATCCCAAGAAATATTGAATATAACTGTATAACTCCAAAAGGCAGACAAACAAATCAAACAAGATGTCTTAGAATCAGGCATATGGCAGTGGACTTATAGTTTGATTTGTTTGTCTGCCTTTTTGCGACATTTTTAACATTATCATATGGGTTTTGACAACTCTGCATTTTCAATCATATGGGTTTTGATTATCTTGTATGTTCAATCATTTGGGTGTTGACTACCCTGTTTTTTCAATCATATGGGTTTTGACCACCCTGTATTTTCAACCATATGGGTTTTGACTGCTATGTTATTTTTGGACCGTATGGGTTTTGACCATATGTGTTTTGACATACACTCGAAACACACATCTTTTGAAAACATTTTTTTTTTCTAAATTCCTAATTTTGTTCTTCCAAATAATGCATATTTTTATTTTGCCTGTACCAAAAGGTCGAGATAATCTATTCTGATCACTTTCTGTTTGCCATCTGTCCCTTGTTGACTTTTTACTTCGAAACAACTGGTTCAACAATTTAAATTTTATTAAGAATTTTTACTTATGTGACAGTTCACTGTAACAAATATCCCTAGGCTAGGAAAAGTGCCTTGTCCAAGGGGACTCCAACATGTCCACCACGAATGGGGATCGAACCCTGAACGCCCGATTACAAATCCTCCACGCTGACCACTCCATTATTCCAGTCAAAGGTTTACGTTTAATAAGATTTATTTAAAAAGGGCGTTTACAGGAGACATACTGTCAGGGGCGTAGCTCCCTTTAGGCACTGTAGGCACGTGCCTACACATTTGTTCTCAAAATGCCCCAAAATGCAGCTGCGGCGATAGACATCTGCGTAATGTATCGACCAGATCAGCCTGCGCTTTCCGCGCAGACTGATTCGGCCGACACATTCCGTCTTAGGGGGATACATGTATAGATTAGTGATTCCTGAAACAGAAAATCCACAGGAGGCGAAAAGTGTCTATCCGTGTAGGCCTGTGTGGCATGCTTAGGCTGATCCGGGTCGATACTTTACGCAGAGTCCACAATGTTGATTTTCTCACGAGACGGCCTACACATTGATTATTGCAAAGCTACGCCCATGACTATATTCAACTTACTTCCACAAATGGTTCGTATGGCTGAACGCAAAGTTGGCCACATATACGTTAATGAGATATCTTGTTTCTTTGTTTCGTTCTTGGTATTATCAGGTTACAATGATATGCCTACAATAACATAACAAAGAGCATTGATCCTTTAAAAAAGCCATAAAATTCGGATTATTTTTGGAATATATTTGCTTTCACATAACAGACACATCACAAAATGAGCTCACTCATTTTGAAATGGATTTTTTTTAAATAGTGCAGATTCGGATCTGTCTACATTCTTTTGTCAAAATGTTTACAGCTCATCATACTCATCTCATCTAGAAAGCCTAAATATTGATTAGAAAAAAAGATGTAGATCTTGATCAGTATGTGCGGGTGCCCAGGTTGTTCATACTGCACATATTTCGAAAATGTCAACTCAAACCCTTTTAACTGGACAGACTGTATTGCGAATATGACCAGACTTCGCTGATATTAGAAAGTTAATAAGCCATAAAAAACGTCTGTATACGTAGCGCTAAAATCTTCAGAGACCCTAGGCTAATCAAATTGGCAAACGAAAATTAACAAGTATCAAATCAGCATGTTTTATGGTTGTAGCATTTGTAATGCAGACATCGAGCGTGATTAATATAAGCTTAAAGCTTGTTTCGATGTAAAATAAATAGGTTTAAAACCTTATTAATGCTTTACCGCCCACCTGCACATTTTTTGCTTGTGTGTATGGTATTTTACGCCGCTCTCAACACTTTTTAAGTAATACCAGTACCAGTAAGGGGTATTAAGCTCTTTTTCCCACAATTTCTCTCTTATTATTAAAGCAAACCCTATGTTGTGGATACTCACTGAGACGATTCTTTTGAGTACTCACAACATAGGGTTATATGGTCAAATAAGGATTTTAGAACATGAAAAACTCCCTTGGTCTAGAGCTCTGCTACGGTGACTGGTACCACACTTAAAAGGTTATCAGTATTAATGCTGTCGTCAACGTGTCTCTATTATAAGGTTAACCATATCTCACTATGTGACAATTATACAAGTTAAATGTATATGTTGAGCTTTGACGTCGAAGATACACTACATAGGGTTACAGGGGCAATTAAGGATTTTAGAACATGCAAAACGCCCCTTATCTAGATCTCTGATTTCATGCCATATCTTGTGTATGTTACCAGTACTACGGTCAATTCAATCTGACGCCAATGAGTCCGTCGTAGTACTAAACTTAGCCACCAAGGAGAGCAAGCCATTACTACCATTGCTAAAGACTTTGGTATGACCCGACCGTGGAACGAGAAACATGTTGATGCAATCTGAAGCGACCGACCTTTGAAAACATTGTGGCAAAAGGATGCATTTCTCATAATGAGTAATTTCTGCTTTTGCCATAATACTTATTACACGACTTAATGCATATACTTTGATTTATAAACAGATTATATATGTTTTGCCTATAGGTGTTTAACCCTTTCCCTCATATTGACGTTTTCTGACGCCTCTGCAGCAGACGGATTTTTGAAAACATAGTGACAAAAGAAGAAATTACACAAAACGTGCAATTTCTCCTTTTGCCACAATGTATTCCTCTTTTTGTCATAGGTTATGCATTCAATTATGGAGATTTTCTATGTTTTAACAAAATATGTTCAAAGTCGTCTGCTGCAGAATTGTCGTATGAGGGAAAGGGATAAAGCAGACGGCGTTTTGAAAACATAGTGACAAAAGAAGAAATTGCACAGAACGTGCAATTTCTCCTTTTTGTCACAATGTTTTCCACTTTTAGTCATAGGTTATCCATCTGACAAAATATGTTCAAAGTTGTCTGCTGCAGAATTGTCGTATGAGGGAAAGGGTTAATTAGAGGCGTATGCTGAAACTGTGTAGTGCATGGGGAAGAGTTAAGCTTGTTAACCGGTTTGAGGTGCTTCAAACATGACATCCCTTTAAGAAACAATAAGAGCAACAATTAAGTGCATTAACCCTTACGCTGCACAAGGAAATTGAAGGTTTTTTTTGCAAACAATGCGAATTCAAGTGAGACAGCTCGTAACATTTGCCACTTAGACATTAAATTTTACCAAATTTTTAATTACGTGAATTTCTGCAGTGAAAAGGTTAAATGCTTTTACAGATTAAAATCATTCCAATATTGATTATGTTTTAACGTTTTAGATATTCGTTTAATTGTATGTGCACCCTTTATTATAATTAAATGTTATATTTAAGTACTCAATTAACTAACATACCTCCTCTCGCGGAATTCTCGAAGTATATGAGCCACTCCATGAGAAAACCGGTGATAGTGACAGCATTTTTGATTTTGGGATTTTTACATGTTCATATAGTCCAATCTGTCTAGTTTTGTTTGATATATATGTATACTTCGTATGGCGAATATTGACGCCGTAATGGACGTTAACAATAGACGTGTGTTACTAATTGGTGAAATGACGTCGACGTCATTTTCATGATTTATGATCGACGGTTTAACAATTTCTTCATTTACAGCAAAGTTATTCGTAATTTTATCAAAATGGTTTGAGTATATTTTAAGTCATTCAACGTATAACTGCAGCTGTAAAGCAGTATTACATCGAATAGTGGTCCAATTTAAAGCACGGCGTTTTGAACAAGATTTTAGGTTCGTGCTGAAATACAAGTACATGTATGACATAGTGTTGGAGACTTATTTCCTGTGCTACTAGAACAACTAAAATAGCTTGTAAGTTTATCATTAACTTTTACACATGACTTAAGTTGTGAGTACATTGATTGAAAACATTGGAAAAAAGTGCCTTGATATTGTTTCTTGCAAAAGCATCCCACAGTTTCTTATGTTGAATACTATCGAATGCTTTTGCAAAGTCAATGAATAAACAGTAAAATCTTCCTTTATGTTTTGATAAAAATACTTCTGTATTAATGACATTAGAATAAAACTGTTATCCGTAGTTGAATATCTAGATCTAAACCCAGTTTGCGATTCATCAATAATGTTATACTCTTCACACCGTAAGGTTAACCTTCTATATACAATATGTATAAACACTTTACACAGCGTATCAATTAAGGAGATACCTCGATACTTATTAGTATATATGTTACTTTTCCTTTCTTGTGAACAGGTGTACTACTACTATTACCCCAAACTTGCTGGAAATTATCTGATTCAAAAATATAAATGAACTATAAGGATTAAGGCAGTGTTTATACAAGTTTGCATTTGTCTGGACCCGGTGCTCGGTTGTTTTGTTGTACATGATTAATGCTGAAAATTATCTCATCGTCAGTGACTGGCTGGTTCAAAGATGAGCTATCGTTATTTGATGTGATATTGTCCAAGACAGAAGCGTTGGTACCATTACTTGTACTATCCAGTACATCAGTATTCAAAAGTAAATTGAAATTAATTGAAACCAGTCAGTGTTGGGAATAGAATTATGAGAGATATATTAAACTTTATTACAATTTTTCAGCATTGACCAGTATTTCTTATTGTCATTTCTGGAATCAATAAGTTCAGTTCTCTTACTTTTACAATAAATTTGTTTACACTGTTAACATAGTGCCGTAAATTTGTTACGTTTGACTTCGTAGTGAATGAGATCGGTTGGATCTCCTGAATTGGTAAAGACCTTTAAGCTTATCATTTTTACATAGTGTACATTGACCATTCATATGATCAAACAAAGAGCAGGATGTAATCATAAATAGATAACAACATGTTCAGTTGTGTTTTAGTCAAATCAATCATTCAGATCTGCAATATTCTGTATTCATGGAAGCTGGGATAAATATACAACAACATGTTCAGTTGTGTTTTAGTCAAATCAATCATTCAGATCTGCAATATTCTGTATTCATGGCAGCTGGGATAAATAGATAACAACATGTTCAGGTGTGTCTTTGTCAAATCAATCATTCAGATCTGTAATATTCTGTATTCAAGACAGCTGGGATAAATAGATAACAACACGTTCAGGTGTTTTTGTCAAATAAAACATTCAGATCTTCGAATATTCCGCATTCATGACAGCTGGGATAATTAGATAACGACACAAGTCTGCATAGGTTTTCAATCAATACCGATTTCATTTATATTTCATACTTAAGTTGGCTTTTAACATTTCTTTCAAACATACTCTCAGGAAGAATGTAAATCTGCATGGACAAGAGCGATCCTGACCAGACTGAACATATGCATAAGCTTATCAGGATTTCATTAGTCACACATTCATGAAGATGATATTACCATATATATATATATATATATATATAATATAGCATAACTCTACATTAATGCCATATGGCATGTACCATGTAGCATTTTGATATGGATGCAGAATAAATAACAACCACCAGGCCGATCTTTCATTAGGTTGGCTCATGTAAATAGTGTACACCACCGCTGCATGGCGGCATTACATTGAACAAAAAAAAATGACCTTTACATTTACAGACTGTCAGTTGCCTAGAATGAATAATGGGTTGAATATTGCTAGAAAGAACTCATAGTAAAAACTACATGTTATCACTGTATTAACAGAAGTATCGTTGAAAGTACAACTATCCAACATGAATCACAGGATACAGCATAAACCTAACAACTGGTCAATATCCTTCTATCAAACTGCGTTTTCCCCATGGTTTAAACAATATCTAGAATCATTGTTGCTTCAGGAGATCAGAAGATTACAACATAAACAGTGATTCCATGATCCTTCTTGACATTTTATACAAACCATTTTGATATATGATCCATTTCCCCATGATCTCAATCCATGTCAAAATTTAGATAGCCACTGAATAAGCAGTATCGTACGGAATACTGTTTTTTGCATATCCTACCATCCTACCATCGCATGTTAACGAGAACGCGATGGTAGGATAGTAGGATGATAGGATGGTAGGATGGTAGGATAGTAGGATGCTAGGATGGTAGGACAGTAGGATGGCGATGGTAGGGCAGTAGGACAGTAGGATGGCTTTATGTCCATCCTTCTATCCTACCATCGCCATCCTACTGTCCTACCATCCTACTATCCTACCATCGCACTTGTGATATAAAGGTGTGCTCTACGTCATACGTCATACGTAGTCAATTGGTAACATCTACTGATTTGGTTTATGTTCGCCTTTTTTTTATAAATGTCATACGTTATCACGTTAATGACGTAAAAATGCTTTTAATATAAAAAAAAAATCGTGCATTATTTGATGTTCAGTTAGAAATTCGATACCAAAAATGAGCTAAACGTATTTGCACTTCAAAATTATGTACGGTATTTCGGAAACTCGTTAAATATGTACTTTAACGTGAAGACGAACCATCCCGTTACATAACATAAAAAGTAAAATTGATTGCTGCATCAGATGCGACAAATCCACAACCACACTGTATGACGTAGAGCACACGTTTATACCTCGGGAATCAAATCACAAGTGCGATGGTAGGATAGTAGGATGGTAGGACAGTAGGATGGTAGGATGGTATGATGGCGATGGTAGGACAGTAGGACAGTAGGATGACGATAGTAGGATAGTAGGATGGCGATTATAGGATAGTAGGATGGCGATGCTAGGATAGTAGGATGGACATATTGCCATCCTACTGTCCTACTATCACCATCCTACTGTCCTACTATCACCATCCTACTGTCCTACTATCGCCATCCTACTGTCCTACTGTCCTACTGTCCTACCATTGCCATCCTACTGTCCTACCATCCTAGTATCCTACTATCCTACCATCCTACCATCCTATCATCCTACTATCCTACCATCGCGTTCTCGTTAACATGCGATGGCAGGATGGTAGGATATGCACAAAACAGTATTCCGTAGTATCGTGTATATAGTATAGGTATCAAATGACATGTTTTCAAACGATAACCCCTCCCCTACGAAAATTTAAACCAGATTGTTTACGGCTTTCACGAATGAAACTCGCATCTTAAACAGATTATATCTTCTATTTTAAATGCAGATTTGTGTAGTACATGCAGAATTAAACAAACATATTTCCAGGTCAGCCTCCTGCAAGTACATCACCCGTTAACCCTTTCCCTCATACGACAATTCTGCAGCAGACGACTTAGAACGTATTTTGTCAAAACATAGAAAATCTCCATAATTGAATGGATAACCTATGACAACAAGAGTTGTCGGAGGACAATATAGCTCGCCTATCAGGGATATTGTCTATCAGGGCCTACTTCAGAACAGTTATAGCATGGGTATAAAGTCCAAAATCCAAAAGTGGAATAATTTAAATTGAATTTACAAAAGAAAGACAAGAATTACGCGTAATTAAATGTCTCACTGTGTCCCCTGCTTTGACTATCAAGGCAAGTGTAAAAGACAAAAAGTAAACAAAACTCTAACATTGAGCTAAACACAATTATTTTTAAACAAGAAATAATAAAAAAAAAAAGTTCAAAAATACAAGAAATTTAAAAAAAAAAATTGAGCTGAACACAAAGTTCCAAAATTCAAGAAAAAAAATAAAAAATAAAAAAATAATGCTCAAAGTTCAAAAATACAAGAAAATTAAAAAAAAAAAAAATGAAATTAATCCAACAAAATATGAAGAAGCTATGCCCAATTTTCAAAATCCAGCAAAAACAAATGTTTTACCCCAAAAAATATGAAAGCCCTAGAACCAGTACTTATTGAGAATAAAAAAAAAATCGAAACTTTAACGTTGAGCTAAACGCAAAATTGAAAAATACAAGAAAAGGAAAAGAAAAAAATCCAAATGTTTGAAAAAAATCCATTCCAGAGTTATGGGACTTGACATACAAGGTCCCCTAATGACCCTGAATAAGTGTGTGAAGTTGGAAAGCAACAGCATACACAGTGTCTGAGAAAAGGCCTTGCACGCAAAGGTTTGACCAAATTTCTAAGTCCAAAAAGGGGCACAATTCAGTCAAAATCCATTCCAGAGTTATGGGACTTGACATACAAGGTCCCCTAATGATCCTGAATAAGTGTGTGAAGTTTCAAAGCAACAGCATACACAGTGTCTGAGAAAAGGCCTTGCACGCAAAGGTTTGACCAAAATTCTAAGTCGAAAAAGGGGCACAATTCAGTCAAAATCAATTCCAGAGTTATGGGACTTGACATACTAGGTCCCCTAATGACCCTGAATAAGTGTGTGAAGTTTGAAAGCAACAGCATACACAGTGTCTGAGAAAAGGCCTTGCATGCAAAGGTTTGACCAAATTTCTAAGTCCAAAAAGGGGCACAATTCAGTCAAAATCCATTCCAGAGTTATGGGACTTGACATACAAGGTCCCCTAATGATCCTGAATAAGTGTGTGAAGTTTCAAAGCAACAGCATACACAGTGTCTGAGAAAAGGCCTTGCACGCAAAGGTTTGACCAAGCTGGCAACGCGGACGCCAACGCCAACACCAACGCCAACGCCAACGCCAACGCCAACGCCGGGGTGATAACATAAGCTCCCCTATTTCTTCGAATAGGCGAGCTAAAAAGTGAAAACATTGTGGCAAAAGGAGAAATTGCACGTTTTGTGTAATTTCTTCTTTTGTCAATATGTTTTCAAAACACCGTCTGTTGCAGAGGCGTCAGAAAGCGTCTATATGAGGGAAAGGGTTAATTAAAAAATGTTTTCATGATCAATCTCTCCATAACGCAATATAGTGCTTATATCACTGTTTAACTGGAGTCGGTATATTGTGAACATAATAGATTGAGCTGTTTTCTACTGTCTAGGATGTTTTCGACAAGTGTTGATCTACCCGCACATACATCACACATGAGCCAGGTATATACTGTTTGTCCGAAATATACCGAAGGATTCTATTACCTATACACCTAGATGCGGATTAAATTGTATGGAGTTGCAAGCTGGTCTGTTTCTTTAATGTTTCATGAAGGTTTGTTTTCGTTAAGCAACGCTCAGTTATACATCTATTATTGAATAATAATGACACAAAACAATGTGTTTTGTATCCGCAATTTCAATCGATTCACACGGTTTTATTTCATAGACTTTTGTTTTTCTTTGACTATAAGTTCAAAACCTTATTGAGGGCTTTATATCATTCAATTTACTTTTCGCAGATGCAGATAAAAAAAAATCATACAGTCTTGTATAACATCATAGCAGCATTAAAATAAATTCAGTAGGTATTTTAATTGAAAGTTGATGGCAATGAATAGGTATACACACAAATTTCACATATTCAAAACCAAAAATAAAAAAATGGAAATGAGTATGTGTCAATGGTAAATATTATAAGTCAACCTCAAAAACATATTTTCAACTCATAAGCATAACTGGATCATTAAAAGGGGGAATATTCACAAATCACGAACAATTAAGGTTAAAATAAATATTGATATATACATATATTTGTTTAATAATCTTACACGCTCGTGTTTGTTGGATGTTTGAATTAATAATAAATTCTTCCAATAAATGGGGCAGATTAACCGGCTTGTAACTTCATTTCATCCAATTCAAACTCTGTGTAAACATGTAATTTTACTTCAGCGTCACTCACACACAAATGACGTCAAACTTTGAGTGATGATTACGTCATTTCTTATGCTATGTCACTATCACCGGTTTTCTCATGGAGCGGCCCAATTATATAAGAACAAAAAAAAAACAAGCTACAAAAATAGGTTTAATATTTATTTATTTAATGCAAATATCATGATCTACAGTCGATTGACTTGAATACAATTTCCAGATGAATTCATAAGACTGAAGTGCTCTCCCATTTGACAATAATGATTTAGTTTAAAGTGATTTTTAATAAAGTTGAATACCCTTTGCCTGATTTGTAATAACATTGTTTGCTTTTAGCTATATTGACAGCTTAAGAGCCATTCTCAGAACAACATGTATTTTCTGAAATCGAAAGTAAAATTCACTGCGGGATAAGGGTGACCTTTGATTTGACGTAATAGCTCAACTTTAGTTTAATATAGGTTTCTTGTTTTTGTGTTATTGTTGGGAAAGAGCCATAGCCGAAAAAGCTATAATGGTTGCCTATGGAAAATGAATTGCTACCATCTGACCACCACGGACATACCTTCACATTAGTATTACACATCTGTATACATATAGGATCTGACATGAGTTGTCATTTCACATAAAATTGTATTAAACGAGGTCAAGAAATGTGTTATTAAGCAAGCATCTGGCGAGCTTAATTACAAATGTATTGGACGAATTTAATAAGTCTTTATGAAATTACAACGAATGTCAGATTCCTTTTATCACATGACGAAACACAAAAAGAAAATCGTTTTTTCGGTCTCAGAAAATAGTCCAAACAACTTATCACACATAAAAAGATGTTATGACCGATAATGGTCCCTTTACCTCGTCCATCTATCGTGACGTTAGTGGTTACCGGACACACGGTCTCAGCCATGTTGTAAACATTTGCGGATGAATACAAACATGATGATTCGGTCATGTTATATTACACGTGTGACATATAAAGAAATACGTAATGGGTATATTAGATCGGATACAAGCATTGTCATGTGGTAAAAGTGGATACTGTACAGTTGTAAGAGACACACAACGTAGCTTTAATGTCATATGTTCAGGCAGTCTATGATAGCACAGTTGTACGTTCGCAAGTCACCTATATTGACGTTTTCAAATAAATCACATAGAATTAAATAAAATTTAACATCAATTACTGATAAATGGATCAGTAAGATTATCATCATATATTCTAGAAGACTTTTCAGATACGTTTCAGTCACGAGGGTATCAAGTTTATCAATATATTATGTACTTTTATAATATGTTATATCCATTTGGGCATTGTGTAATGTAGTGACAACCCTCACAAAGTACATTAACATTAATCAGGCTTTGCCAACATGCGTATATCAATTTTAGTGTACTTTCGTTCATAGAAAGTTTACATATTTTAACCTTGATGTTTTCATTTCAATGTCATCAGCTATAGATTTGCAATTTCAGACCATGTTTGGATATATAGAGCTTGCATTTCGTATATTTAAATTGAAACCAGACATAAAGTTCGTTGCAATAGCAAACTATAGTATACATCTGGTGACCGCTTAGTACGTGTTGTCTAAGATTGGCCCTTGCATCAGCGAATCAAATTGTAGCCTACAAAATATTTAGGTAGCTAGCTTTCATATGAATACTTGATACTCAGGAGCGGCGATGGCCGAGAGCTGGTTGTATCGTGTGATTTCATTGGACAAACATAAGATAAGAACCTAGTTATACATATTATCAATGTATATTGTTAATTTCGGACGACCTTTTATGCCGTGTCGTCAGATCTGAAATATACACCAGGGGCGTAGCTTGGCAATAATCAATGTGTAGGCCGTCTCGTGAGAAAATCAACAGTGTGGACTCTGCGTAAAGTATCGACCCGGATCAGCCTAAGCATACCACACAGGCGTACCCGGATAGACACTTTTCGCCTCCTGTGGATTTTCTGTTTCAGGAATCACTACTCTATCTATCCCCCCTTAGACGGAATGTGTCGGTCGGATCAGTCTGCGCGGACAGCGCAGGCTGATCTGGTCGATACATTACGCAGATGTGTATCGCCGCAGCTGCATTTTGGGGCATTTTTAGAAAGAAAAAATGTGTAGGCACGTGCCTACAGTGCCTAAAGGGAGCTACGCCCCTGTACACAGTGTATAATTTTGGTTTGATTTTTTGTTTAGACATTTTGCTAAACACGGCTTATACATTGAGTTAGAACCGAAAGAAAGGATCGAATTTCCGTCCAAAATATATTGCCTGCCGCGCAATATCAATTAATAATACTTGATAGTAAGTCTTATTAACGTTAGACATACTTTGATTTCAAATAGAAGACATAAAAGCTTTCTTACCAATCCTTAACTACCAGTGTTATGTCTAAGTAAGTACACAGTAAGTACAAACGAGACGAATGGCTTACTATAAACCAATTTTATGAGATTGGCGTAGTTTCGGAAATTCTGTCTTATTTTTATACCTTAATTACAAGGCGTCTTTGGAAGGAAAACCAACATTATTGACTCTGCGGAATGTATCGTCTTAGCGGGATGAATGAATGAATGAATGAATGAATGAATGAATGAAAGTCTTTATTTTAAGAGGGTGACCCAATTAACATTAGCTAATCTTCCTTGGGGCCCTCTGAATAAAACACATATTTATACATACACACAAACACATTAACAATATAATCAGTGATTTAACAAAATAATATCATATAATAATAGAAATCAAAATATATCAGTTCAATGATGGTAAAAGTTAAAGCATTTTCCCTGTAATTAGGATATAAAATAGCAATACACGACACATTTAAATATAGAACATTTAGCATTAGAGATCAAACAGAGGCAGTGGTTTTGAAATTATTTAAACACCATTTTTTTCATTTTTTTATAGTTAAAATGATTAATCTTTTAAACCTTATTTAAAATTAGAAGTACGAGTATGAAAATTATCCCGACTTTATCCACTTGATAAAATTAGAAGTAAAACTGTTTATTGTAGAAAATAGAGGTATAGAGTAATGATTCCTGAAACAGAAAATCCACAGGAAGCGAAAAGTGTCTTCCCTGATTAGCCTGCCCAGCATGCTTTGGCTGATCTGGGTCGAAACCTTACGCAGAGCCCATAATGTTTATTTTCTCGTGGAATGAATTAGAGTCGTTTCCTTCTGCCGTAGCCATATAAATGTTCATACGTCGTATTTTCTGGAGAGGGTATTTACAGATACAGAATGTGTCGCCCCGGATAAGCCTGCGCGGACTGCGCAGGCTGATCTGGGTCGATACGTTACGCAGAGTCCATAACGTTGGTTTTCTCGTGGAACGACTCATAAGTTAGAGTCGTTTCATTCAGCCGTAGCCATATGAATGTTCTCATACGTCGTATTTTCTGGAGAGGGTATTTAAGTGAACGATGTTGTTTATTTCTGAGATTGCCCAATACCGACTTGTTTAAGACTTGATTTATAGCTTGATTCGTTTAACTGATTACTTCAACCCTTTCCCACGTGTAGACGCTTTCTGACGCCTCGGCAGCAGACGCCGTTTGAAAACATTTTGGCAAAATGTAAAATTGCTCAAAACCAACAACGTCTCCTTTTGCCACAACGTTTTCAACTTTGTCACTTGATTATACCTTCATTTATAGGGACTTCCGTCGTTATTTTGTCGCCAATATGTTTTCAAAGTCGTATGCTGCAAATGTGTTGTTTGTGGGAAAGGGGTTTTAAGATGTCTTACCATGTTGATAGTTCAGCGGGGTCCGAAACTATAAAACTATGAAAACGTTTTCGGTGCTCAGAAATGAAATCCATGCGTCAATCAAGGCTTCTGGTTTGTCAATTTAGAGAAAACATTTACTTCTGATCAATCAGATACTTGATCACAAATAATGAGCACAGATTACACTTTTATAGTTTTGGACGGGAAGTACGAAGCATCAGATCCATAGAACAGTGCAGCATGACGCGTATAAATATAGAAATGTAAATGTTCTAGAGTCACTGAGTGTCGTTGCTCTTGAGAGGTTTTGTTCTGAAAAGTATATTCGTGCATATTCGTTGGTTCGTATATGCTCGTTGGTTCGTGAATGTTCGTTAGTTCGTATATGTTCGTTGGTTCGTGAATGTTCGTTGGTTGGTATATGATGGTTGGTTCGTATATGATGGTTGGTTCTTGAATGTTCGTTGGTTCGTATATGTTCGTTGGTTGATGAATGTTCGTTGGTTTGTATATGATGGATGGTTCGTGAATGTTCGTTAGTTGGTATATGTTTGTTGGTTGATGAATGTTCTTTAGTTCGTATATGTTCGTTGGTTCGTGAATGTTCGTTGACTAGTATATGTTTGTTGGTTGATGAATGTTCGTTGGTTGGTATATGTTCGTTGGTTCGTGAATGTTCGTTGGTTGGTATATGTTTGTTGGTTGATTAGTGTTCGTTGGTTCGTATTTGTTCGTTGGTTCGTGAATGTTCGTTGGTTGGTATATGTTTGCTGGTTGATAAATGTTCGTTGGTTCGTATATGATGGTTGGTTCGTGTACATAGCTAAACCTGTGTATACGAACATTCACAAATGTATCGTGTCTACTTAGCTATTTTCGATTGAAGTTAACGAAAGATGAATGCAAATGTACGCGGTCAGATACAATGCAATACACAATAGTTTAATTGCAATCATGTACATACAGTTCACATAGAAAAGTACAAATAATATTAGTATACTATGTCATTTACATATAAATCTTTAACAATAATTGGGAATGAAACAACTTTGTATCTGCTCTGATTTGAATGTTGGATTTATTTCAAGTACTATTATCTATTCTGTGCTATACAATGGATTAATATAAGATGAAAATAAGAACTTCCGTTTGATCTTTCTTCTGGAATCAAATTAAGCATCAGTTGTCATACTTGAACATTAAAGAAGTATCTAAGCCATACTTATGACTTGATCCATACACGATGATATGATTTACCTACATATGCAATATTGATATCAAAACTATGCTGAACATATATACTTGTATCTAATCGTGCTTATTAGTATTCAGAATTCTAGATAATAAGATTAGTTCACATTCCCAAATTCTTATTTGACCCACAAACTATATGTTGTGAGTACTCAAAAGAATCGTCTCAGTGAGACGTTTCTATTGAGTATCACAATTGAGCCGTCCCGCGAGAAAACCAACGTTATGGCCTCTGCGTAATGTATCGACCCAGATCAGCCTGCGCAGTCTGCGTATACTAAACCGGGCCGACACATTCCGTATCAGTGGGATAGAGGTATTTAGTAATGATTCCTGAAACAGAAAATCCATGCGAAAAGTATCTATCCGGGTAAGCCTGCGCGGCATGCTTAGGCTGATCTGGGTCGAAACATTACGCAGAGGCCATAATGTTGGTTTTCTCGCGGGACGGCTCATCATAAGGGTTTAGTTGAGTCTTAGAAGAGATATTAATGGAAACAGATCAGATTACTTCTCCTTATCTAGTCCTCTGAGTACAATACCTGCTGCATTTAAGTTTATTTTAATCAAGTCCATATACCTTTTCATTGATAGAATCATCTTAGAGCAGTTTTCAATTTCAATTGTATTCCCAATCTTCAATAATATATCTTAAAACTGTCATAAACAACTTTTTAGATGTCGTTTATTTTTTCTGAAGATATATTGTAAGCAGGCGATTGGCGATTATTAAAACAAGCATATGAAGTATACGAACTGACGAACAGCGTGTATACGATTGTTGATCTGGATCCACATTAGTCGCAATGTAATACGGTTTGTTTTTGCAGAGCATCGCTCGAATACAGTTAACCCTTTCCCACATGTAGAAGCTTTCTGACGCCTTTACAGCAGACGGCTTTTTGAAAACATGGCGACAAAAGAAAAAAATGCTCAAAACGAGCAATTATTCTTTATGTCACCATGTTTTCAATTCTATTCAATGATTGTACTTTCATTTAAGGGGAGCTTCCACGGGTTTAAGGGTATGTTTTCAACGTCGTCTGCTGCAGATTAGCTGTATGTGGGAAAGGGTTAATTATCCGCTCTTCAGTCGAGACGTAGTACGGCGTCGGTGTTGGTACGGCGTGAACCACGTGACATTCCCAACAGTTGGTTGTTTGGTGTTTTACGCCCGCTTTCAAAAAGTGTTCAGTTATACCACGGCGGTTCCTGGATAAGTTAAAAGTATTACTGGTCCATGTATCCTGACACCAGCGCCAATCTGTCGTTATGGTAACACCGAAACCCTGGGCGACAAGGGTTGTTCCTTGTAGCATTAATTGTTTGGTGTTTTACGCCGATTTTAATAATTGTTGAGCTATATCACGGCGATTCCTGGATAAGTTACCAGTACTACAGGTCGATTTATCTTAACCCCGCAACCCTGGGCTCCAAGGGGGGGGGGGGGGGGGGCAGTTATTGTTACTTATTTAAAGTCTTTGTTATGACCCGACCGGGGATCGAACTCACGACCTCTCGCATCGAGGCGGTACCATTCCCAACAGAGAGCACTAGATATATTTCCAATTATCGAGATTCTACGATATATATTGTTTAACCCTTTCCCTCATATAGACGCTTTCTGACGCCTCTGCAGCAGACGGATTTTTGAAAACATAGTGACAAAAAAAGAAATTGCTCAAAACGAGCAATTTCTCCTTTTGCCACAATGTTTTCCCCTTTTTGCCATAGGTTATCCATTCAATTATAGAGATTTTCTATTTTTTGACAAAATATGTTCAAAGTCGTCTGCTGCAGAATTGTCGTATGAGGGAGCGGGCTAAAGCAGACAATACTTGAAATACGTTTTCCAGTTAAGGTTTGAAGTGATTATGAAGAGGTGGCTGAACTGACAATAATACCAGGAAGACAATGCCACTCGTCCCCGAATGAGTTCGTAATCAGAAATTATTTCAATTATTTCGGCTAAAATGATAGATTTCTCACGAGGAAGTGTTCGGGGGGAGACAAAAATAAACAAATTCACCTAAACATGTAAAAGCGTATCGTAGCTAATTATGTAGACTTTTCTGATCACAATGTAGACTACTAGGATCGGTTCAAAATCAAATTGATATCATATAGATTTCCCCATACGGGTCAATCCAGACAATTACCTACCGACGTGCCGTTTTAAGATAGATAAGGCTATATTTGGAAAAGTTCGAAGCTCCCAGAACTACAGTTATAACAATACCTTTGTGGCCAATTTGATAAAGAGATTTCTTAAATGTTGATAAGAGAAAGGTCAGATAAAATATCGATTAAAAAGCACATGTTCAAAGACAATAAAATCTAGATGCTGATATGATCAGATAACACAAAAGCTTTAACGAAATAAAGTTGTATTGTCGGAACTCAATTCATTCGGTTTTTTTTAATTATCACATACACTGGTTTCAAAAACCTTAAAGTTTGTTTTTTTGCAAAGCGCCGCTCAAATATCGTTTTGAAAACGTCCGTCTTCAGGCGAGACGAAGTATAGGAAAACCGTGGCTATGTTGGTAGGGCGTGAGCCATATGGCATTCGCAACAAATGGCACTGAATGATACGACATTTCTCCGGAGACGAACACTCTAGGTTATTTAAACAACTTCGAGTCAGACCCGCCTCTCAAACATATTTTAAAAGCACAAGTCCTGTCAGACTCATCATTGTGTTAATCGCTAAACAAAGGTTACTGCGGCTGTACGTAATCAAAAATCATTTGTAATTTCAAAAATAAAAGTATTGGTCGGCAAAAGGACAGATTTCTCACGGGGAAAGGTTCTGGGAGACAATAAAAACTAATTCACCAGAAAATGATGTAAACTGTCTTGATTACAATGTAGATTATTGGGATCGGTTCGAAATCAGATTTATATCACATACATCTCCCCTTACGGGTCAATCCAGACAAATACTTACCGACGTATCATGTTTAGAGAGACAATGTGGTATATTACAGTTTGGCTTGGGATTTTCTGATTTTTGGCCAGGGTAAAAATTAGCAGCAATGATAGGCAGAACGTTTGGCGTACATCTTTCGGTAAATGGTCCTTTTAAAAGTGTATAAATGCGGATTGTAAGCTCTCAGTAAGGATTTTAATTTTCCGGTTGAACAAATTCTAGTCCATATGTTTAGGGACAGGCACCTAACAACACTGCTTGAGGAACTAGGTGTGAATTATGAGGTATATTAGCATACCAGTTTTCGCACCCAGGACTGCTTGAAAATGAGCTGGAAACAAGCCATTTCTGACTGCATACATAGGTTGCCTATTGTTTTTGAGACTCTAAGCAGCTCTACACTTTAAGCCTAAAGAGCATCGTTTGTACTGGGTTATTTTTGGGCTAAAGGGTAAAATTCCGCTTTTTTTTCCCTACTTTTTTTAACCCTGTTTCAGACAGCTGTTTATGC
This sequence comes from Serripes groenlandicus, assembly GCA_031761405.1. Classification (NCBI taxonomy): domain Eukaryota; kingdom Metazoa; phylum Mollusca; class Bivalvia; order Cardiida; family Cardiidae; genus Serripes; species Serripes groenlandicus. The sequence goes on along the minus strand of JASEVX010000001.1, from coordinate 178,043,038 downwards.
CAATTAGTTCCATAAAATTGACTGAGAGTATAAATTCTTCGAGTCATTTCCTGATAATTCTGGCTCTTCTTGGTGCATGAAAAACCCTTTTTAATAATACCAGAATGAATACTATAAGAACTATTGAGAGAAGAAACGTTGGTGTGTCCCTGATAACAGACAATATGAATCAAACTGTGTATTGCCAAATAAATGTGAGCCGATCTACGAGAAAACCAACATTGTAAAGTATCGACCCGGATCAGCCTAAGCATGCCGCGCAGGCTTACCAAGACATACACTTTTCCCATCCTGTTTCAGGGATCATTACTCCATCCCTCTTTCTCCCTGAGACGGAATGTGTCGGCCCGGATTAGTCTGCGCGGACTGCGCAGGCTGATCTGGGTCGATACATTACGCAGAGTCCATAATGTTGGTTTTCTCGTGGAACGGCTCATATATATTGGATAAATAATTCCAATACATAGTTACCAGAACTGTAATACTTACCTCCCTTGGTGGTCAAAAAAGATTTTAGGAACTACTTAGCGATAAGTAATAAGGTTGGTGGCCTCATACCAGTTACTCAGTTTTACGTTTGCATCTTAATGAACGTTTTACGTGATTCCCAACATGAATTCTCACTTTGTCGCATCTGCACCAGAGACAAATGTTGATGTTATTGGTGTCTTACGCCGGGGGTTTTTCAACATTATTTCAGTTATATCAAGGTAACAGTTCACTTATTCATGGTCCCTGGGTAAACAAACCAGTACTAGGCTAGAAATGTGGATTTCACAGGGGCACTCCGCTATGACCGTCGCTACATGGAATCGAACCCAAGACGCCTGGTTCCAAATTACCGACGCTAACTACTCGGTGGATTCCTAGACAAATGTTGAAAACAGCGAGACAAGCAAACAATCGTTTTTCAACAATTTTGCTTTTGTTTTTTGGTTTGTTTTTTAATTCTTTTCAATAAGAAAACTTTCATATTCCTATAATTTTTCCTAAATGTTTGTATGTGGGAAGACCGTTGGTGTAGTGGTAAGGCGTCCGCCTCCGAACAGACGACATTTGAAAGTTATATACCATCTCACATGTTGTCATGGCAGACGATTGTTAAAATGGAATACTAACGAAACTAAGTCAAAGTACAATTTGTTCTGCGAAACGCAATATATTTATTGTTTATTTATTGGGAGTTTTTTTTTTAATACCTTTAACGCGTTGAATGACTGTATAAGTGCTACTCCTTCTCTGATGTGTCTGTACGGAAGCACAATCTCACCTGAATTTTCACTGTACACAGATACATTGAGATCCAAAATCCTACTCCTCTTTTAAGGGCTAGGATACAACATAGGACATGTTACCTTATAGTACATAGGGCCTGAGTGACGGTCATTAAGGCCAATGCCACCCAGAGAGAAAAATAATAAAACGAGACCAATTATCTAAGTAGATAATACAGATAGTTAATAAAGTATTTGTGTGATGTCGACGACGATTCTGTTGAGTACCCACAACATATGGTTTGAGGGTCAAATAAGGATTTGGGGATGTGAACTACTCTTCTTATCTAGAGCCCTATTAAGGCCAATGCCACCCAGAGAGAAAAAGAATAAAACAAGACCAATTATCTAAGTAGACAATACAGGAAGTTAATAAAGTATTTGTGTGATGTCTACGACGATTCATTCGGTTGAGTACCCACAACATATGGTTTGAGGGTCAAATAAGGATTTGGGGATATGAACTACTCTTCTTATCTAGAGCCCTATTAAGGCCAATTCCACCCAGAGACAAAAATAATAAAACGAGACCAATTATCTAAGTAGACAATACGGGAAGTTAATAAAGCATTTGTGTGATGTCGACGACGATTCTGTTGAGTAACCACAACATAGGGTTTGAGGGTCAAATAAGAATTTGATGTGAACTACTTTTCTTATCTAGAGCCCTATTACGGACAATGCCACCCAGAGACAAACAGAATACAACGAGACCAATTATCTAAGTAGACAATACGGGAAGTTAATAAAGCATTTTGTGTGATGTCGACGACGATTCTGTTGAGTACCCACAACATAGGGTTTGAGGGTCAAATAAGAATTTGATGTGAACTACTCTTCTTATCTAGAGCCCTATAAGGCCAATGCCACCCAGAGACAAACAGAATACAACGAGACCAATTATCTAAGTAGACAATACGGGAAGTTAATAAAGCATTTTGTGTGATGTCGATGCCGGCACTTACTAAACAGGCAGACGAACATTACCGTAACGTCTGGGAAACAGTAAATTATTTAGCGTCTGACAAGACCGATTATCCAACTTTTGAATTTCAGTAAGCGGCGGAGGCGTAGACATTTGAACTCTAGGGGACAACTTCCGTGATAGTTTAACCCTTTTACCACATTTAGACGCTTTCTGACGCCTCTGCTGTTTGACAACTTTTGAAAACATTGTAATTGCTCATAATTAACTTTTTCTCGTTTTTGCCACAATGTTTTTAGCTGACATTCGATTATACTTTCATTTACTGTGATTGTTCATTTTTGTGTCAGGGTGATTTCAAAGTCGTCTGCTGCAAAATGGTTGTATGTTAGAAATGATTACTTTTTTGTTTAATACAGGCCGACACTGTTGTGTGTCAAGGTACTGTCGACACTTTTCTCATATAGGTTATACTACACCAAATAAATTACTTCCTTGTTTCCATATCAATCGATCCGTTTTAGTTCACAATTGTCACACTTTCTAAGCATTTCTCATGTAGAACAACATTGAAAAGAGATACCTCTAAGTTTTAAAACAATCCAAAGAAAATGGGGCTGTGGGGTGGGGAGGAAGGGGGGGGGGGGGGTGCTGAGGTGGGGGTGTGGTTGGCAGGCATAATGCAAGAAAGAATTCACAAGGCGAAAATGGTTACCGTCATTTTGGACCAAAGGACATGACTGGTGTTTAGCATTCTTTACTTTCACTTTCAAACAAGGTCTATATACTAAAAGTGATTAAATCAATCATTTCCAGTGCATCCTATACACATTTTCTATTATTTTAAACTTAATGTCATATACATAATGCTTTCTGGTGATGTTATTCACTCATTTCTACGCAAACAAAGCGGTTTTTCTTTTTTACTATTTGGATGTAGATCAGCAAGATCGAGGCCGCATTTGGCGTAATTTTACCTTAGGCGTCTTATACGTGCATTGACTAGGTTCGGATATAAGGACATTTTACCCTTTCCCTCATACAGAACTCGTTGGAAGCCTCTGCAACGGACAACTTTTTTTCAATCTTTCCCACATACATCTTATCTGCAGCAGGGGGAAGCTAGTTATATCATATTTAAATGTATGGTATGACCCGACCGGTGATCGAACCCTCGTATCTCAGTGTCGAGGCGTAACCTCTGACCATCATGCTACCGAATCGGTGGTGATAGGTTCTTCAGGATAGTCTAGGTAAAATAAACAGAGTATCTCTTGATTTTATTAGGTAGACCAAGTGTTATCTAGTTAGCTCTTTCTCACATAAAACTAATCTGCAGCAGACAACTTTGAACAAATCTAAGCAGAAATATGCAACAATTTCTATGTAAGAAAAAGTGTCATAACCAAAAAGAGTTGAAAGCACTGTGGCTAAGGGAAAAATGCTCATGATGAATAATTTTGCTTTTCAAAAGTCGTCTGCTATAGAGGCATCAGAAAGTGTCAACATGTGGGTAAAGTTTAACCCTTTCCGTCATACGACAATTCTGCAGCAGACGACTTTGAACGTATTTTGTCAAAACATAGAAAATCTCCATAATTGAATGGATAACCTATGACAAAAAGTGGAAAACATTGTGGCAAAAGGAGAAATTGCACGTTTCTTCTTTTGTCACTATGTTTTCAAAACGCCGTCTGCTGCAGGGGCGTCAGAAAGCGTCTATATGAGGGAAAGGGTTAACCATGTTCTTCAGATAGACGACATTTTGCGCCAGCCTTTGCAGCAGACGGCTATTGAAAAGTTCGTGTGAAAAGGGGAAAAAAATGCTCGTAAATAATTAGAATTTGCTCTGCCTGTGTTAACCATCTCATTGAAGAGGTATCACATCGGAGGTGTAGTGGTAGAGCGTCCAACCACGTATGTGGATAGTCACGGGGTTCTATTCCCGGTCGACCCATATCAAAAACTTGGTAGTAAAAGCTGCACTCATTTTGAGGTAACGGTTGCAAGAATAGCATGGCTGATGTCAGGGTAAACGGACCAGTTATACTCACACGAAAAAGAAAGTGTGCACTTTTAAATTGGGCATAACTTTTTTGTTACAAAGTTTAGATATACGGATTTATCATCATGAGTGAAGAAAATAACGATCTAGAATACTTGCGTTGATCCGTATACGAGGAGGCCACAACAGATACTGATAAATTGTCACGTAACTTGACAAATATCCGAAGACAAAAAAGCAGTTACAAAACATTACAAATATGCAACTTTTACTTTTCACCCCTACGTTATTCACACGTAAAACAATGTCCTGATAATTATCAAATTTCAATTAAAAGTAAAACATCGTATAGCCAATACATTTTTGCACATTTTGATACCAAATTTGCCTATATTTTGCTTCTATAAGTATAAAAAAATCCCTCTAACCAAGTGCACACTTTCTTTTTCGTGTGAGTATACTTACCCAGGAATCGCCGTGATAATACTGAACATGTATTGAAAGCGGGTTAAAACACCAAAAAGGGAATAGTGATTTATTTTAATCATACTGTCATTATCGCAAAAACGTAAATGTTGACGTAAAAAAAAATACGTTAATTCAAAGGTAGGATTCCACCTTAAATGGTAAAATAGTTTTGGACTTCAGAAAAGTTCACACAAAGAACAAACCAGTTAGTAAAACGACATTGACAAGTAAAATCGTAGATAATTTGATAATTTGTGGAGCTCTGTATGTGCACATCAAACGTCAATACGCGTTAACATGGCAATGAAGATCTGCTCGATATCATAAAGCACTAACGGCCATTAAGTTAAAAGTCAATTAAGAAACAAGAAAATGCACTTGCCGGAAAGATAAGTTGTTCTTTAAAAGAAAATGTATTTCCGTGATATATTAGAATTGGAAAAGGAATTTACCGTGAAACCTTTTCATTACCATTATAAAAAACTTGTCTATCTTCAATGAAAGTCGTTTTTAGAAATGTGTAGCTTCTCAATGAGAATGAAGTGTTCACAAAGTAAATAACTGCGTTTCACTCTTTCATTGCCAAATTTCACAAGATCGACTCTACCATGTTGACATTTAGACCACTCCAATTTTCGTCCAACAGGAACTTTGGTAAAATTTAACGTCTAAGTGGCAAACAATGCAGATTTCAGGAGAGACGGCCCACCCGAATCTGCATTGTTTGCAAAAGCCGTTAAATGCCTTTGGCGGCAACGAAAAGGTTAAAGCGACTGAACTCCAGATACCCAACTGTCGAAATAAAATAAAATTTCCAATTTTAAGAAAATAAGTGTTATTTTTGTATTTGGGGCATTAAAATATGATAACTGACATATTACATACCCCTATAATCGGTGAGATTTTCTTGTTTTCGATACTTTTTTCATCGCAAATTCTACCCTGTCAGTAACGGGGTAAGTATTTTAAATAGGAAACCCCTTCATCGGGACAATTGAAAACGACTCAAGTTCACTTTATTGATAAAAAACGATACATTTTCTACCCTGGTTTTACTTGGATAACATAAAGAAAATTTTTTTTTTTTTTTTTTTTTCGTGCCATCTGGATTTCAGTCGCTTTAACAAACAATCTTCAAATATTCGAAGACTCTTGCTCGGTCGGTTCAAGGACAGCCGAACGACCACTTGCTACAAACTTGAAATGCAAAAATAGAAAATATAAAACTTGAAAGTACAATGTACATAGTTTGGTTTTATCAACACGTAACCTAATATAAGCCGTCCCGAGAGAAAACCAACATGATGGACTCTGCGTAATGTATCGATCCAGATCAGTCTAAGCATGCCGCGCAGGCTTACCGAGATAGACACGTTTCGCCTCCTGTGGATTGTCTATGTCTATCCTGGTTAGCCTGCGCGGCATGATTAGGCTGATCTGGATCGATGCTTTACGCAGTCCACGATTATTTTTTTGTCGTGGGACTGCTCATATATAAACGCTATAGCTATTGAATAGACAGTACTAATGCACAGTCTGATCTAGATCTACACTAAAGCAAAGTTGTATCTTTTCTCATGACGGACAGGCTCGTTTAGCTCTTTCACACATGCAACACATCTGCAGCAGACGACTTTGAAAAGGTAATGACAAAATCCTGAAAAATCTCCATAAAAGATATCTTAATTGTTAAATAAAGTTGAAAAGACTGTGGTCAAAGGAGAAATTGCTCATCATTCACTTTTGGCCACAATGTTTGCAAAAGTCGTCAGCTGCTTTTGCGTCAAAATGCGTCTGCAGGTGAGAAAAGGGTTAAAAGTAGGATTGTTTAAGCCAGAAGAATAATGATACATGGAGCCGATATTTCTTTAGCTTGTTTGGGGCACTTTGAAAATGAACAGCATCAGTGTGTAGATATGCGTGATAGCGCACACTAATTGCCCATAAATCAGTTCCTTATTTGGAAACATGACAACAATCAGACCTCAGTGAGATTTCTTAAATTAAGTGCATTCTTTAAAATGTTTTTCAGATGATATCTGTTTGTTTGATCCTGTTATGTGTTTTACGATATGGCCGTTAACATTGGCTGTTAAGCGTAATATAAAGAACGTATAAATCATATATGAGCCGTCCCGCGAGAAAACCAACGTTATTGCCTCTGCGTAATGTATCGACCCAGATCAGCCTGCGTGGTCCGCGCAGACTGATCCGGGCCGACACATTCCGTCTCAGGGGGATATAGGTATAGAGTTATGTATTCCTGAAACAGAAAAACCACAGAAGGCGAAAAGTGTCTAACCGGGTAAGCCTGCGCGGCATGCCTAGGCTGATCCGGGTCAATACTTTACGCAGAGTCAACAATGTTGGTTTTCTCGCGGGACGGCTCAAATTTAACTCGATATACAATTACCTCTCCAAATACGTGTTATCTCCCTTTGAGACGAATTATTCCTTGTTACGTCACACGTGCGGACGTGCGTAGAAAGAGGTTTAACAGTGACATTAACATTCATTATGAACGTCGCTGTTAAGTTTTTCTGAGACTTAACCCTTTCCCACATACAACAAGTCTGCTATAGATGACTTTGAAAACATTTGGTCAAAAACAAATGAACCCCTCTATAAATGAAAGAACATTTATTGAATAAACATGAAAACATTGTGACACAAAAGAGAAATTGCTCGTTGAGAGTAATGTATCGTTTATTCACATAGTTTTGAATAGTCGTCAGCAAGCGTTTGTATATAAATATGTTTTCTAACCATTAAACACATAAGAATTAGCGTCAACGGCCTAATGCGGGTTAATAAATTTGAACTGCGCTACAGCAAAACCTGTTTCCAGAGCAATCTGATCTGACTCCTCAATGTTCATCAGTCAGATCCAGCCGGAGCTCCTAACAAATACGGTGCACAAATCTTGTGCATTTGGATATGTACGCATGGATACGCATGCATATCCATATTTACACGTATCCAAGATAGGCTAGAATCGGTGTTCCTTGAGCATGGTTGCTTTCTGTCTGTCGCCATTGACGGCGTTTCCTAGGGATATCTAATCCTTTCATGATGGGAAACATGGTAGTTTATGAGATCGCATGGATGGTAGTGGGTTCCTGCATGTTTGGTCAGAATTAACTTGGAAATCTCTCATCTTAGAGGCAAAGACACCAATGAGTACAAACCTGTTTTATGAGCGTGTCCTCTAATTCCAGAATTTCTCCGGGAGACCATCCTGTAATAGACTAACAACCGAGACTTACAGCCGGGCTCCAATGTCATTAAATCTACTTAGCGCTAAGTAATTTTTAAAATCTTAAACAAGGTTGGAAAAAATATGAGTTTACATAAATATTTACCTTGCTGACAAACAATACTTGAGTAGTCCTATTTTGAAAATGTAAGAGTCTACCACAGCAAAATCGGCGCTGAAACATTTTAAGATGCGGTTTATCAAGAAATAAATGATCGGCACTTTGTGGAAATCAAACTTAGCGTAATTATTACACTGCTTGTGTTTTCCACAGGAAACAGCCATAGTGTATACATTAACATTTTAGTGCAATTTTGAATATGGAAGTGTCTACTTTAGGAAATTCTGCGCTTAAACAGTTAAGGTGCAGTATATCACGAAATATTCCGATCAACACACTTAAATAGCAATGATAAATGATCGGCGCTCCGTGAAATCAACAAACGTGTAATTATTACACTTGTGGGAGAGAAAAAAACCTGCCTGTAATGGATGCTTAATCATATGAGCGGATTCGGCTTAAAAGGGGTTTATTGTAACCTTTTATAACTAATTGACGAACAGCGCAGAGCTTGAAAACAATGCGCTGACTTATTTCACTATTTTTGTTCTTTTGTTGAACATTTCATTTTTCAATCAACTACGTTTGAAATCTCTAAATGTTTATATTTTTCGTATATAGCCATAACATCATTTATGTATTCATATGAATTCAGTAAGAGGCTTGGTTCTGAACAGACACAATTGCGACTTATTCAAGGACGTAATCGTGTTTTGTGTGGAAATTGTGTATAGAATTGTAAGGACCATTGAGAATGGCCGAATCTAAGTTGTAAGAACGTGTGGCCAGACCCCTTTGCCTGAACAAAGATAATTATCTAAGTTTGTTAAATATTTGTCAATGTGTTATACATGTATTTCGGCAATAAAATATGTTTAAAGTAAAGCACTCTGCGCGGATAAGTTGGCTTATTTTTGTTTATCTCGCGCTAATGCTTCAAGGTTACTTTTCGCAGATCGATCCTCAAATTTTCTCCATGAGTCTCATCTAAGATTAAAAAAAAAAAAAAAAAAATTCACTCTTATCTCTGAATTCAAAGATCAAATAAAACTTTTGAAGAAATGGGAGATTCGTTATTAAACTTGCCAGACCATGATGGTTCCAAGTTTAACCTTGCTGCAAACAACTTAGAAAACTTCACTACCAGTATGAAAAAATATCTACAAGAACAAATAAATTGAAGTATCATTATTTAATAGAATTTAAAAACATTCTGACGAAAGGAGAAATCTTTTCATTCCAATAATATTTTCGAAATGTGTGTGCTGCAGAAACGTCAAATGAAATGCATATCTGGGATTAGTGAGGAACAATGCAACAGTATTTACTCCAGATGGTGATCAAAATTTTGAAATGTTGAAATTTCGGCAAATATTGCTAACAAGCTAAGTAATAATAGTTTTAAGTTATTTTGGCAGTAAATGTTGAAAAACCGTCAGTTGAAAGTCATGAAAATGTTAAAAATTTGGCTTACTGGGTATGTCTCCCCAGTAAAAAATGAAGCATAAACGATCAATATGTAGATGTTTATAGTACTGGAAAGGGAAATTATCAATTTAATTAAGTCCCAGAATTATGATTCTAATATTTCAAAACAACTTTTGAACAGTTTTAAAACATTGACTTTTCTATCTATAATAAAGAGTCCACCACCATTGACTTTTCTATCTATAATAAAGAGTCCAGCACATTTAAGCTCGTTATTTCTTGATCACGTTTCGATGCCTGGTCGAGTCAAAGCAAATGCTTTATAAATGGTAGAATGGTAGAAATGGCTTGCCTACTTGGTATATAACTGAAAAACTGTGGAAAGCGGCGAAGAGCACTATTCCACGATACAACAAACATATAACAAACACTTTACTGTGGGACATTTAAAACAACCCTTTCCCAAATTCGGATGAAGACTAAATCTTCTACATCAGACATGTTTCAATCAAAACATTAGAGCATTAATAAACAATGTTTATGAAGAAAAAATTCTCTTTTAATATTCAATATTTATATTCAATATTTATTTATAGAGTTTTTCTTAATTTTGCATAGCTGTTTTCAAAGTAGTCTGCCGTATATTTATTTTAGTGTTGGAAAGGTGGGGGGGGGGGGGGGGGGGGGGGGGGGGGGGGGTAGTAAAAGTAGAATTTGTGTTGACATCGGGATTATTGATGTCTTCGGAATCCCTTTAGGGACATCGCAATCCGCTACGAGACCAGCTATTTATGTATTATGTGTAGTTTATTACATTTTCACAAAGATTATAAACACTTTACTGTGGGACATTTAAAACAACCCTTTCCCAAATTCGGATGAAGACTAAATCTTCTACATCAGACCTGTTTCAAAACATTAGAGCATTACTAAACAATGTTTATGAAGAAAAAATTCTCTTTTAATATTCAATATTTATATTCAATATTTATTTATAGAGTTTTTCTTAATTTTGCATAGCTGTTTTCAAAGTAGTCTGCCGTAGATTTATTTTAGTGTTGGAAAGGTGGGGGGGAGGGGGTGGTAGTAAAAGTAGAATTTGTGTTGACATCGGGATTATTGATGTCTTCGGAATCCCTTTAGGGACATCGCAATCCGCTACGAGACCAGCTTTTTATGTATTATGTGTAGTTTATTACATTTTCACATTTACTCGTATTTCTCTTGCGCCCTCTTTTCTAAAGCGCAAGTAATGTACATCGTCAGTATTACTTTGGAAGATAGATTAAATCGCGAGATTTAAATCGTTATAAAATTTAGCTTTGAAAATGTTATTTTGTTATAAAAAAAAATGCGAGATATGAAATTACGTTGGCACATTTCTTAGACTCACTCTTATCGCACGCAGCATAACCCCGTGAGATTTGAAATTGATCTTGTCGCATTTGTTTCATATTTGGTTAACTCTTTCAGCGCCAAAGGCAATATTGAGCTTTTTGCAAACAATACAGATTCAGGTGAGGCAGCTCGTAAGGCAGCTCGTAAGTTATAAAGATATTCCAAAAATCCTATAACATGAAAATAGTTTCGTCCGAGTTTGAACATGGAAGAGTCTACTTTAAACAATTCGGCGCTGAAAGGGTTAACTTCTTTTTAGATACGGGTTATTTTTTTGTTTTGTTTTGTTTTCATCTTGGATGGTTTAAAATGGAGTATATGCCCCTTATGTACGATTCCGTAGATTTCCACTGTTTCTTATTATCCAGTTTTGGATTTAAGATTTGTCCAATTCGTTAAAGAACTGAACTCTAGAACAGAAATATTATAATCAAAGTTATAAAACTGTTCAAAAGTTGTCTTGAAATATTAGAATCATAATTCTGGGACAAAATAAGAGTAATTATTTCACTTTACAGTACCATAAACTGGCATCTAAATATTGATCGTTTATGCTTCATTTTTACTGAGTAAAAATACCCAGTAAGCCAAATAGTGTACATTTTCATGACTTTCTATTGACAGTTTTCAGCATTAACTGCCAAATAGTTTTGAACTACTTATTACTTACTTTGGTGTCACTATTAGCAATATAAGCAGAAGTTTCAACATTTCAACATGTTGATCACCATCTCTACAGTTCAGCACCTTTAAAACATCATTTCAGATAAATTACTGTATTTTTATCTGCACGTTTTCATGGTGTCCCCAACATGTTGAACCATAAGACGGTAAACGTTGTACGATTTACCTTTTCCTTCGTAGACACTCAGTCGGTTTTTGTGGCGATTGGTTTGACAATCGCCACAATGCTAACAGAAACAACAACAACGAAAACTATTTACATAGTCGGTTTTGGAAAATCGGTTGATATTTATTTTCCTTACTGCAAACTAATTTACTCACATCCGTTATAGTTCCATCATTGATGCAGAGACGCGATTACTAATAATTATGTCAGTGCTACTTTGGTACCGGATTGTTACTAATATTTGAGTTTTATCGAGACATTATCTACATAGAGTTAAAATATGATAATATTATCTTCGTCATGATTGGGCAGATAATAAATATCATTGCGCGTTCTATCTGCCTTGCACATAATTATGATGATACTCAAATCTGCAAATTCCAAGAGGTTCTATTAATAGCTCGCGATACTGGTGTTCTTAAATCTCAATATTATAAACGCTTTATTTTGTAGTTGTTTAAATATATGAAAGCGTCTAGATGATAAGACTGATTTACAAAGGTTTAAAGGACACACGATGTCAGTTTGTACACACGTTATGTATACACGTCTGCACGTTCTAGGGTCAATTAGCAATCAATGTTGAAAGTGTAGCCTAATTTAGTTTGGAGATCGAGCATTATAATATATGCCTATATTTTTATAAATTGAACAGTTTGGCAAATAGTGAAATTGTGCTTTTTGTGCATGCTTTGTGTTTGTTATTGCACTCAAAATTTTCGAAGCAGTTTAACAACCTCAGAGACATATAAATATGTCTCTGACAACCCTCAATCATGCAATGTGAAGGGACTAAATTGAACAGACCTGTTTAATATCGGACATCAATTGAAACAAACACCAAACTAATGGATACTGTTTTCTCTCCTTTCTTGATAATTTTGTTATTTCTAAAGTGTACAAAATAGTTGATCTTAATATGGCCTAGCGACCTGGTGATGAACATGTGATTACCCGAACCATTTAGATTACAAATAGCTATTCTAATGAGCTAAAACGGTAGTCTATCGAGTACCAACTAGATTTTTCATAAATTTGGAATGGCCTAATTTTGAACACATCATGACCAGTTTCAGAACGTAACTAAAAAAATCACCAAGACAACATTCTGGCAAACTATCATTATTATACTGTAAAAAGATGAAGGGTTGATACATTCTCAAATTTACCCGCACCAGAGTGCACTATTATTGAAAATCGCAAGCCCTACACCGATATACTGATTGTTACTTTGCAGGATTTTCCATACGATCGCCACTACGGTGCCAATGGCGCTTTGATTATTATGTTTATCAATTGATGATTTATCGTGCGTTCGACCCCAGACTTGGTCATTGATTTCCCCCCATTGATTGACACAAATCAATGTGACAAGCGTCATTCGTCCCCATCGGTGGGTTAAATGTAGATTATGTGAGAATATAGCCAGTTGGTCATGGAGGAATACGTTGTCGGCTACGGGTGCTTAACGTGAAATGATCACCGTGGTATACGTGAACAACTGTTGAAAGCGGCGTCAACCCTTTCCTACATAGATACGCTTTCTGACGCCTATGCAGCAGATGATTTTCGAAAACAATATGACAAAAAGGAGAAATTGTTCATAACGTGCAATACTCCTTTTGTCACAATGTTTTCAACTTTATTCAATAATTATACTCCGATTTATGGAGATTTTTCAAAATTTCTGTGTAGATGTTTTCAAAGTTATCTGCTGCAGATTTGTCGTTTGTGTCGAAAGGCTTAAACTGCAATTCATCAATTATCCAGGCTGTAATCAATCTTACGTTCATTAACCCTTTCCCTCATACGGCAATTCTGCACAGACGACTTTTAACGTATTTTGTCAAAAAATAGAAAATCTCCATAATTGAATGGATAACCTATGACAAAAAGTGGAAAACATTGTGGTAAAAGGAGAAATTGCACGTTTTGTGCAATTTCTTCTTTTGTCACTATGTTTTCAAAAAGCCGTCTGCTGCAGAGGCGTCAGAAAGCGTCTATATGAGGGAAAGGGTTAAATCAGGAATCGAGATCGCGTTTCTTTCAGCAACAAAGGTTGCATTACCAAACGTTTCTATTTCTTGTTGTTGTATTGTTCTTAACGGTATGAACTCCATGCTGTAACCGAGAACAACAAATATAGGGACATAAGATCGTTAAATGATTGCGATAGGCGTCGAACAACCGTGTAAAACACCAAATACAACAATCAATTTACATAATGAATAGTATAATTTGTCCAGATGACAGGACTTCACAAGTTATATAATACCATGTCTGGCGAGTTGGGGTCTTAACCCTTTACCCAAATACAACAAATCCGCAGCAGACGACTTTGTAAACATCTAGGCACAATTGGAAAAGTTTCTACAGCTGAATGGATAAACAAAATTCAATAGAGTTGAACCATGGTGGCAAATGGGGAAATTGCTTACTATGAGCAATTTCTCCTTTTGCTACGATGCTTTCAAAAGTGAGCAATTTCTCCTTTTGCTACGATGCTTCCAAAAGTGAGCAATTTCTCCTTTTGCTACGATGCTTTCAAAAGTCGTCTGTTGCATATGCGTCAAAAAGGTGTCTGTAATTGTAAAAGGGTTAATTAATACATCTGCATGTCTCCGCATAGTTTTACCATAACCTTCACTGTCCGTCTATATTGCATTAAATCAAGTTTATTTACGGTTTTCTTGCTAACGTTTACTTCTATTTCTATCGCTCTCGAAAGCCGAAATCGCGCGATGTTTCCGGTCATGGTATAGTGAAAAATGCGCGTCTACAAATGTCATGGCATATTTTGCCATTTTAGCCGTATTTTAGTTTTACCTTACCATACCCCGTCACGGAGCGTTATATGATGAACGTTTTCTAATCTTTCAAATCGGAAATCCAGGTATTCATGTTTTCAAACCCGAAAGAAATATAAAATTCAACTACACCAGACTGTTCATGTGAACTAAGCCATATCTCTTTACGCGACAATTCATTCGATTTTAACAGCGTCAACACGCTATGCTTGTATACAAGATATTAAGTACATGTTACGTTCAGATAACTTTTCTATCACCAAGTTTTAAGCAATGATAAGATTTTAAATATTTCATTAAGCGTTTTCTTGCTTACATTTTCGCGGACGAAAACAGAAATTGTACCATTTTTTAAAAGTATGATATATGGAAAAATGCGCAACAAATATCCGGTCAGATTTAAAATTTCATTTTGATATTGTAGCCGTATTTAGTTTAAACATCGACATACCCTGTAACGAAGCGTTACACGAACGTTTTTATTCTTTATAAACGAAAATAAAAATATTTAATTTTTTTCGAGACAGAAAGAATACATAAAAATTGAATTTCCGTCATGGTAGATCATAAGACTTAAAATACATACTTTGACAAGAAACTACATCAGACATAAATTGTTAACTAAATCATATCTTGTTACGTGACATTTCGATTTTAACAACGGCAGCAACTTTAACCGATCTAGCAGTTTTAACAGCGTGAGACAGTTTGAAACGCGCTAAGATATTGTCACCCGGCTTAGTCACAAGACCTTTAGTACATGTTACGTTCAAATAACTTATCTTTCGCCGAGTTTTAAGCAATGATAAGATTTAAATATTTCATTTAATGAATTTTGTGCGTGTTTTTGCTTATACTCAAATATATTTCTATCGTCGACGAAAGCAGAAATCGCGAGATTTCTTGAAAGTAATGTTATACGGGAACATGTGCAACAAATGTCCGGCAGACTTAAACACTTCATTTTGATATTGTAACCTTATTTAGTTTAAACGTCGCCCTACCCTGTAGCGAAGAGTTATATGAAAAACAAAATATTCACATTTTTTCAAGACAGAAAGAAAGAAAAAAATACGAATTTCCGTCATGGTATATCATTAGTATCATGGTATACCCGACGTTTTGATTTTAACAACGACCAGCAGTTTTTGGCAGACTTAACAGCGTCGGGCGGTTTGAAACGCGCCAAAATAATGTCACCCAAGATATGTAGTATATGTTACGTTCAAATGACATGCCTTTTGTCGAGTTTTATGCATTAATAAGACGCTAAATATTTCATTATATGATTTTTGTGGGTTTACTTAACAACAGTTACGACTATTTCTATCGCCGACGAAAGCTTAAACTTAAACCGTTTCAATTTAACATTGTAGCCGTACTGATTTTATTGTTACTCTGCTTTTCCTGTTATTAACGTTTTCTATCATTTATAAATGAAGATAAAGATATCTTATTTTTAAAACCGAAAGAAACAGAGTTTTAAATTCCGTCCAGGTATATCAAAACCCGCCTATAAATGTCGAATAAAACTTGAAATATATATCAGTACTCTAAACTCTCCTTCAACTTTATCAAAAAGATCCCTTTATAGATTATTTTCTAGAATGCGGTATGATCAGACAATGTCAACATTTAAAGTCACACTTAAGGCCATTCGTCATCATTGCTTGCATTGTTCACTCTGCCAGGCTGCCATGCTGCCATGCTGCTAACTTCATGCTGCCAGTCTGCCACGCTGTTAGGCTGCTAAGTTCACGCTGTCAGGCTGCCATGCTGCTAACTTCAAGCTGCCAGGCTGTCATGCTGCTAAGTTCATGCTGCCAGGATGCCAGGCTGTCATGCTGCTAATTTACGCTGCCAGGCTGCCAACTTCACGGACTGTTTGACTGGATTCTAATAGCATTCTAAATATTCCTACTATGTTCCAACTACATTCGAGCTGCATTCAAGAGCTAGGACACCCGGAATGTGCAAGATTCGAGGTGGGTTTGAAGTGTATTCTAAGTGTTCGTACGGCATTTATACAAAGCTGTAAGAATTTAGGCCAATTTGACTTTACCTCCCGAATGTGGCGCGAATTTAAACAAACATATCTTTCCTGTTGGTTCTGCCTAATTCCTGCTAATTCTGAATAAGTATGACGGGGGTTTAAACAACATCAGCAAAGAAAAAGAAGAGTAAAAAGAGAGGAATTGCTACGCTATCGTTTTTACACGAAAAAATGCGATTCCTCCATTAATGCTTTAAACGTCTATTAGACAGACCACTCTACCAGAAGAGTACCAGCTGAAACAACCTACATCGATTGAGCAGCTCGAGTCTACATCCGTGATTCAGCACTAGGACATTTCACACAGGGTGCTCAGAGTTAGAGTTGGTTCGAAAGAAAGGGTTTCAAACAAACGCTTTGTTGGATTCCAGAGCATAAACGCTGGACAGATAGGTTCAACACCGTTCCAGATCCCATACGCTGAACAGATAGGTTCAATATCGTTACATACGGTTGACACCACATACCGAGAAACATTCTATATATCGTCCAAATTGTAACAAAAGTCTTAGTTAAGACATTGTCACCTCCGAAACAACCCCTAAAAACGTCAACCTATCTCTTGACAGAAGACAGGGCTCATTTGTGTTTTTATTAAACTTTACGACAACTGCTTCCACTACGTAGGACCAAACAGCCGTCACTAATGAAGATATTATACAAATGTCTGCATTGACCCAATTCTGTTATAGAACGACAGAGTACAAATTATAGGAACCTCTGTGCTCGTATTAACCCTTTACGACAAACAACAATTCTGCAGCAGACGACTTTGAAAACAGCAAGGCAAACTTTAACTCTTTCAGCGCCAAAGGCAATATTGAGCTTTTTGCAAACAATACAGATTCAGGTAAGTCAGCTCGTAACGAGCTGTCTCACCTGAAATCTGCATTGTTTGGCTGTGAGTTATAAAAATATTCCAAAAATCCTAAAACATGAAAATAGAGTCGTCCGAGTTTGAACATGGAAGAGTCTACTTTAAACAATTCGGCGCTGAAGAAAAGAATAAAAAGAAGAGTTATTGAGAATGAAGCTGAAATGTTTGAAACAATGTTTACAAAAGACGTCGTCTGCTGCATATGCGTCGAGATGTGTCGTCTTATTAAACCCTTACAACAAAACAATTCTGCAGCAGACGACTTTGATACATCAAGGCAACACTTTAATGACAAATAAAAAAAAAGGTAGAGTTATTGAGAATGGAGATGAAATATTTGACCCGTGTTTTGAATAGACGTCTGCTGCATATGCGTCGAGATGTGTCGTCTTATTAAACCTTTACACAAACTTCTGCAGCAGACGACTTTGAAAGACAGCATGGAAAAAAGTTCATAAATGAATTGATTGATTGATTGATTGGGGTTTAACGCCGTTTTTTAACAATTTCTCAGTTATATCACGGCGGCCAGTTCACCTACTCATGCATTTCCTGGTTTTCTCACACCAGTACTCCACACAACAATCTTCCCAAGCAACTGGCTGCTTTTCCACATAGACTTAGCCCATTGGTGGAAGACGAATGACGCATGTCGCATTGACTTTTGTCAATCGTCGGAAAGAAAGTTGGCCGAGCCGGGATTCGAACTCACAAACCCTGGATTGACAGCCCGTGTCGCTACCGACTGAGCTACCGGGGCTCGGCTCATAAATGAAAGTACAGTTATTGTAAATGTAGCTGAAATATTTGTTGTCACAATGTTTTCAAAAGTCGTCTGCTGCATATGCGTTGAAATGCGCATGCAGGTGGGATGCGGTTTGCCTTTAATAGGACTTTCAATTGGTAGCATAACCCCTCACCTATGTTTCTGCTTTGCTAAACCCTTTCCCGCATACAACAAGTCAGCAACAGACGCCTTTAAAACATCTTTGAAAAACAATAAAACATTTCTATGAATATAGATATAATTGCAAAACAAAGTTGAAAACATTGTGGCAAAAGGAGAAATTGCTCGTTTTGAGCAATTTCTCCTTTTGCCACAATGTTTGCAAAAGTCGTCTGCGGTAGAAGCGTCAGATAGTGAAAATTTATGGCTACAGTTGTGTGTTAAAGAAAGTATCGTCGATTCTGTAAAATAGAATAACAGAATCGACCGAACTGTAATATCAATTTACTGTCTTTTCTTTAACTATACTGAATGATTTTGTTCGACTAGTTACATATGAATTATGCAATCACGAACATTCACGCAAGTCGCGTTTCTTTGAAAGAAATCGAGTGCAGTGTATCGAATGATGTGTTATGTGTCCATTATAATAATATTCACAATAGCTCTGATGATAATAAACGAATAAGTCAAAATATAAAATAACAACAGAATATATATATCATCAAGGAATGTTATTTCTTCATGTTAGTTACATGCATTGATATTCAGTTCATATGTTATGATTTAAAACAAAGAGTGAATCTTTTTTATAACAAACAATGCTCAGACACCATGCAAGAATTATTGACGGCGCTTTTAACAATTGTTCAGTTATATCACGACGTTTCATGGGTAAGTTACTACTGGTCAAATTATCCTGACACCAGCCAGTCAGTCGTATTGCTAACCCTGCAACCCTGAGCGCCTAGGAGGGCAGCCACAACTACCATTGTTTAGGTCTTTGGTATGACCCGGCCGGGGATCGAACCCGCGACCTCTCACTACCGAAGCGGACGCTCTACCACTACACCACCGAGGCAGTCGTTAAATTACGACAAATATATATGCGGACAGGTTGAACTACAGCCAAATAATTCCTTAAAATCTTTTATTTGAATAATGTGTAGGCCTTCACCAGAATGCATGGTATATGTGACAATGAGTCTACATTCATTGTAAATGTGTATTGGATGCAATGGAACTGTTTGTTTTGATCTTGTTTGTTATTTTGACCTTGCCTGGAAATGAAAAATAAAATATGGTAAACCAGTTTTGACCTAGCCCGTATAAGTGCAAAATGACAGGAACCATTCTTTCCTGCATAATTTCCCCCATCCCCATTTTTTTTTTTTATTATTGCTGAGAGATTTACTCTTTTCAATGATATAGGGTGTTCTAGCTGTAAACATGGAAGAACGAGTGACACTTTAAGATTAAAACTTTTTGTTTTACAAAGAAACAAAGAAGAAATATAATGTATGTTATCATTAATGTGTGCCTGACCCAATTGTTTGAACCAGAAGCTATTTGAGTACAATATAATGTCGACATTGTTATTACAGCCGGGATAACGTCCTCTGAAGTTGGTATAATTGTCACTTCTGCATCAGTTAGTCAGACTTACAGATACGTTAATGACAAATATGTTTCCAATGTAAATAGTACTAGGGATTGGAACGAATTGTCCATTATTCTATAAAAAGCCCGAATATTCGAATTCAGTGTTCGAATAAAAGTATTCATTTTTTACTTTTGACGATTTTTTTGTTAATGAAATAGAATTATATTTACCAATATGTATATTGAAAGATGTCGAACAGTAATCGCGATTTGGATCTATACGCGATAAAGGATGAGATGAGTGTGTATGAGTGTGTATACGTCGTAAATACACATCCATCTCGGTGACGTGAAATTCGATTCTATCTCACAGAGCTTTTCTTCGTAATTTTAACATTATTTTGGGGAAAAAAAAATACCTTGATTTATATGTATTTGCATCATATTATTTTCAAATTTGTAACTGAGTGATGATTTTATTTGGGTTTTACTCCGTTTTCAACATTATTCAGTTATATAACAGCGAGAGTTCACTTAATTATGATCAATTGGTAAGCCAACCAGTTCTAGGCTAGACAAAGTGCCGCGGCCAAGGGCATTCCGCCATGACCCCCGCGACTTTAGATCGAGCCCGGAACCCTTTAAATTCGAAACTGAAGTCGGGTTAATACTTGGGCTTCAGCCAACTTTCTTTCCGAGGATTGACAAAAGTCAATGCGACATGTGTCATTCGTCTTCCACCAATGGGCTAAAGTCTATGTGGAAAAACAGCCAGTTGCTTGGGAAGATTGTTGTGTGGAGAACTGGTGTGAGAAAACCAGGAAATGCATGAGTAGGTGAACTGGCCGCCGTGATATAACTGAGAAATTGTTAAAAACGGCGTTAAACCCCAATTAATCAATTAATCATTAAAACTAGTGCTTCAATTTACTGAAAAGAGTTGAAAACAATATGACAGAAGGAAAACAAGCTCATTACGAGTCAAAAGTCGTCTGCTGGAGAGCCGTTTAAAGTCTCTTTACTTGGAAAATGATAAATTATTTGTGTAGTATATAACATGTATGCACAGGTTTTTTTTTTACTGCAATTGCGAACAATTTAGACTAATATCCGCCTGCACGATCGTGTAATCTTATCTTGGTGTTATATTATTTGCTGCTCATTGATCGAGCCCCGGGTAGCTCAGTCGGTAGCGACACGGTCTGTCAAGCATATGGTTATGTATTCGAGCCCCAGCTCGGCTTACATTATTTCCGACGTTTTAACAGAAGTAGTCCCGATAAGCGTCATTCTACTTCCACCAATGGGCTAACAGTCTATGTGAAAAAGCAGCCAGTTTCTTGGACAGACTGTTGTGTGGAGTTCTGGTGTGAGATAGCCATGAAACACATTGGCAGGTGAACTAGCCGGCGTGGTATGACTGAAACATTGTTAAAAGCGGCGTTTAAACCCAAAACAAGCATTAAATAGCAAATACTGGTCTATAAACATGTTTGAAATTGGCAATATGAAGAGACCGGTTGCAGGAATTCAGCTTGATTTAGGTCAAATCCCTTTTCTAAAGCGCAGGTAATGTAAATTGTGGTTGCTTGTTTTAAACATCTCAATGCATGCTGCAGTACCGCCTCGGTGCGGGAGGTCGTGGGTTCGATCTCCGACAAGGTAATACCAAAGACTTTAAAAATGTTAGTGAAAGCTGCCTTCCTTGGTGCTCAGGTTTACGGGGTTGAGTATTACCACTGACTGGGTGGTGTCAGGATGTATGGACCAGATTAACTGGTAACTTACCAAGGAAACGCCGTGTTATAACTGAAATAAATTGAGAGCGGCGTAAAGCATCGAACAATCAATCTAAAGGGTTGATAATGTAAATTACGGTTCAATGTTTTAAACATCTCAGTCCGTTCTGAAGTAATTACGGATACAAGATGTTTTGATTTAAGAATTATATATTTTTTCCCTCCTGGCATTAAAGTTCAATTTAGTCTTGTTTTCTAATTGGTCTCTTTAGTTCTCAAAGGAAATTTGTCCCGTCGGCATAAATATTAACCACGATTCATTAAACCAATTACCTGCTATAGGCCGTGTCACGTGAAAACCGAGCTTAGGAACAAGAAGTTTGATGATTGAATGGCATTTTACAACGCTTTCAATATAGAATTTGAGTTATACAATGGCGTGTCGACGGTACATTACTGATGGTACTGGTGAATTTATCCTAAGACCAGCGATTCAGAGATAATGCTTTTCACGCAATATTGGGTACCAAGAATACTTTGTTATACATTCTATTTGAAAGAAAGCGAAAGTGCTTCATTAAAGCATTGCGTTTTCAGTGTTCATACGTCTTGCAAACTGTTATGCTGCAGTCGCCCAAAACTATGTTTAAATGTCCAGGTGAATATCGACGTAAATAGGTTAACCCTACCCCTCATATAGAAGCTTCTTGACGCCTTTGCAGCCGAAGGATTTTAAAAACGGTGTGATAAAAGGAGAAATTGCTCAAACTTATTTTCAGTAACTATTCCTTCATGTATAGGTATTTTCTGTGTTTTTGCCTGGATCTTTAAAAGTCGTCTGCTGCAGAATTGTTTTATGCGGGAAATGATTATTGTCTTTTAATAATATTGCGAAATAATTTACGACCTGGTACTGATAATAATATAATTTTCCACTCCACTCCACACAAAAACTGAACTTTTCGGGTTTCAAAAATGATTGTCCATTACAATAAATAAGTGTACTTGTATATTCGCGCTTACAATATTGACATTGACGAAGATTCAACAGCAGTTTCCAGGAGGATTTTGATATGTTTCTATAGGGTCCCTCTGTGACCGAGGGACGCTGAATAAGAACGGCAGCTACAGTCTGACACAGTCTGGCACAGTCTGACACTTGCTTGAACTTGAAAGAGCAGGTTAAATGGGTCTGAACGACTGAAGTCAATGCAACTCTTAACCCTTTCCCTCATACGACAAATTCTGCAGCAGACGACTTTGAACGTATTTTGTCAGATGGATAACCTATGACTAAAAGTGGAAAACATTGTGACAAAAGGAGAAATTGCACGTTCTGTGCAATTTCTTCTTTTGTCACTATGTTTTCAAAACGCCGTCTGCTTTAACCCTTTCCCTCATACGACAATTCTGCAGCAGACGACTTTGAACTTATTTTGTCAAAACATAGAAAAATCTCCATAGTTGAATGGATAACCTATGACAAAAAGTGGCAAACATTGTGGCAAAAGGAGAAATTGCACGTTTTGTGCAATTTCTCCTTTTGTCACCATGTTTTCAAAAAGCCGTCTGCTGCAGAGGCGTCAGAAAGCGTCTATATGAGGGAAAGGGTTAAGCTCCAGCAGGTGGGATGGTACTGGTATCATACCGTATACATATTGTGTTTATGTTTTATGTAAATAAATAAAAGGTGTGGGACCTGTTTTATCTTTTCTATCCGCCGTGGTATGGCCTTAGCTGTTGAAAGCAATCCGCGAAGGATAATCCGTACCAACATATTCGGTCTCAGGGGATAGAGGTATAAAGTAATGATTCCTGAAACAGAAAATCCACAGGATGCGAAAATTATCTGTATGGGTTAACCTGCGCGGCATGCTTAGGCTGATCAGGGTCGATACTTTACGCAGAGTCCACACTGTTGGTTTTCTAGTGGGTTGGCTCATATATGGACATAAAAAGATCCGTAGATTTGTCCAGAAGATTGGCTTTTTTTTGCAACATAAATAATATATGAAATCCTGATTGCTTCTACAACAACGTGCTTGATTTATTCCATATATATATTCACTGATAATGTCAATGTGTCTTCGATCGAACAAAGGACGCCTTTAACCATGTTCAACATACGGCAGATCTGCAGAAGACGATTTTTCTTTGAAAAGAATATAGGCAAAGTTGAAGGAAAAATATCTTAAAGGGGCAAATTAATGATTAAAGAAAATATGGCAAAATGAGAAAAAATGAAAATTCTCATTATAAGCGATTTCAGCTTTTGCAACCATATTTTCAATATACTTCTAATGCAGTTTCTTCAAAATGCGTATACATGTGGGGAAAGGGTTAACCTTAAACCAGATATTACATTTTTAATAGGCGTCTCCTGGAAATTCAATAACTAGGGAAGGGAGCCTACGTAAGCTTCAAATACCTTGCCTCTGGTTATAAAGTATATTTTACGCCAACATTAGTTCACTAATCAATTCAGACGTACGACAAGGGAAAAAAGGGGTAATTTGGTTAAAATCACGAAACCGTAGGTTGAGTGATTTTACACCAAATTACCCCTTTTTTCCCGAGTGACATAAATTCTATATCAAAAAAATGCAGTTAGTTATTCTATTTATCATATATCTGGAATTTTAAAGAAACATATTAAAAAAAATGACTTGGCCTTAGGCGTATGAATGTTACGTAACCAATGACTGCATCATTTTAAGACGTTCCATGGCTGTTCCATTTATGTTTACGCCGCACGTTTAAATCAATGTTTTATGTCATTCTTTATATTTTCTTTTGTAAGTTTCTTAAGATGTCTCTTAGAATGACATCTTAAAATATAATTGAAACACATTTTTATCTTATTTTCCTTTAAATAATGATCAAAAATCATACTATCAACATTTTAAGTAAACATAAAAAAAGTAGTTCCGGCAAAAATGATATCATCACTAGTGATGATATAAAAAAACTAAAAGTGTTATCGTCCCAGTGTTAGTTATCATTTTTTTAAAAATTGATATTGATTTTATGTCACTTAAATTTCAATGCAAAATTTGGATAGGTATGTAATAAAACGAAAATATCTATTCATTTTAAAGATGCTGAACTCCAGAGTATAGATAGTAAAGTCAAGGTTTTATAACTGTTAAAAAGTTGTCTTGAAATACTAGAATCATAATTCTGGGATGAAATAAGAGTATGAATTTCACTTTCGAGTACAATAAACATCTAAATGTTGATAGTGTATGCTTCTTTTTTTACTGGGTAGAAGTTTCAACATTTCAAAATTGTGATCTCCATCTGGAGTTCAGCACCTTAAAGGCTAGATGCCATTAGCGGTTTCTAATTTAGAAGAGCTCCATTGTTATATGCCCTTGGACTGGTATATCTTCTACGTATCACGAAAAAGTGTTCTGTCGATGTTATATAACTGATATAGGATCTGACATGAGTTGTCATTTCATATGAAGTTGTATTAAACAAGTTCAAGAAATTTGTTTTAAGGCGATTCTTTTTATCACATGACGAAACACAAAAAGAAAATCGGGTGATAGCGGTCAGAAAATAGTCCCAACATGTACTACTTAATAAACTGTTAACTAATTACAAACAAAATATTTTTATGACCGACAATTGTCCCTTTACCTCGTCCATCTATCGTGACGTTTGTGTTTACCGGATACACGATCTCAGCAATTTGTAAACATTCGCGGATGAATACAAAATAGTGAATCGGTTATGCTATATTACACACGTAACATATAATAAAGAAATACGGTAATGGGTATATTAGATCGGATACAAGCATTGTCATGTGATACAACTAAATACAGTTGAAAACGGCAATCAATTATAAAACAAAATAGTACAATCTAAATCATTATCCTATCCGCAAACAACAACAAAAAATGTACATAATTTCAAGTAATTTTTTTGCAATTATTTAGAATTCTAAAATATTTCCCAAATATCATAATTAAATAATCTCACGATTTCTAGCAAGTAAGTTGATTCTAACAAATTACTTTCCTCTCCAAATTCTTCTAAAAGTATCTAATTAGTCTTAAAATAATCATGAACTTCAATTAGGTAATTCGATAAGCATACGTTTTGGCACCCACGCCTCCAATATTTTAGCATCCGACTAGTACCATTAAATGCATTTTCAGTTATTGGGTTAACGAAGTAATTGGGTTAACGAAGTAATTAGGTTAACAGGGTGTTTCTGGCAATCAAGACTTGAATGTCAAGTCGAACTTTTCTAAACCGCATTAATTAAGCGACGTGAACCGATTTCAAGAACATTGATGATTGTCGTCCGTATTCTTAGTCCAGGAACATTTGCTCTAGAGTTATAAGTTCAAATCCCGGTTGGGCAAAATATAATTTAAAGGATCGTGATAGAGGTTACTATTAATTGCGCATCTGCAGCTTGCGACTTTTGAAAACATTTTGGAAAAAGGATAAATTGCTCATAATGATCATTTTTTTCACTTTTGCCACAGTAGTTCAACTCATCCGATAAGTAAAACCTTCATTTATGGATTCTTTCAATATTTGTCTCGTGTTGTACTTTCAAAATCTTCTGCCTCATGTTATCAGTCTGCAGACGCTAAAATACCGTAAAACGGCATATGATAAGCGTGGGTAGGGAATTCCGTGAGATATCGGGGCAATAACTTTAGAAAAAGACGAGTATCAATTCCATAGTTTCTCCGATCATATATATATTTGTTTAATTAATTCTATTTTAGAATGCTAGTCGTCGTATATCAGACGCATTCATGTTTCAAATGAATTATAAATAGATACTGCTGACTATAATATTAAACGGGCCAAATCACACGAAAACCGACCTTCGCGGATTTTTAGATATATTCTTCTCCAACATATACAATATTTTTAATAAGCAGCAGACGACTTTTGAAAACTGACATTGTGGAACAATGAGAAATGTCTAATGATGAGCAATTTCTCCTTTTTCCATATATATTTCCAACATACAACAATTCTGAAGCAGACGACTTTGAAAATATCGAGACAAAATATGGCAACTCTCTAAAAATGAGTGTATAACTATTGCATAGGGCAGGGACACTATATTATAGTGTCCCTGCATAGGGTTAAACAAAAAAATGGGAAAAAGAGAAATTGCTCATCATGAGCAATTTCCCCTTTTGTCACAAAGTTTTCAAAAGTCTTCTTCGTAAGAAAGCGCCTATATGTGGTAAAGGGTTAAAGTACATGATTAGTCATGGCAGTATTTCGAAGGCTTCCCTGATTTGTGAGCGACTGGTTGGCCAACGGTCAAGTTCCTGATCTAACTGCGCCAAGTCCCGAAGTATTCGGTGTGAGTCAACCCAAATAAGACAAACGATCAGCGTTATATACGATCTGCGTAATATACGGTCAACGTTATATACGGTCAACGTTATATACGATCACCGTTATATACGATCACCGTTTTATACGAGCACCGTTACATGTATATACGGTCAACGTTATTTACGATCACCGTTATATACGATCACCGTTATATTCGATCACCGTTATATACGATCAACGTTATATACGATCAACGTTATATACGATCACCGTTATATACGATCACCGTTATATACGATCACCGTTATATACGGTCAACGTTGTATACGATCACCGTTATATACGATCACCGTTATATACGATCACCGTTTTATACGACCACCGGTATATACGATCAACGTTATATACGATCACCGTTATATACGATCACCGTTATATACGATCACCGTTATATACGGTCAACGTTATATGCGATCACCGTTATATACGATCACCGTTTTATACGATCACCGTTACATGTATATACGGTCAACGTTATAAACGATCACCGTTATATACGATAACCGTTATATACGATCACCGTTATATACGATCACCGTTATATACGATCACCGTTATATACGATCAACGTTGTATACAATCAACGTTATATACGATCACCGTTATATACGATCACCGTTATATACGATCAACGTTATATACGATCTTCGTTATATACGATCCGTGTAATATACGATCTGCGTAATATGCGATCTGCGTTATGGAAAGTAAGTCTTATTGCATTCTCTCCCCGATAATGCATCATGTATAGAAATAAAACGAGTTGTGCCAATTTTGCAGACGTTACTCCAAAGATCGTTTCTCGTGCATACGGACAGTAAAGACGGAACTGCGTGGATGTACGTGCGCGTCCGAGTCGACTGTATTGTTCCCATGTGCAACAGAGCTTCTTTTCGCTAGACGGGTCTCGAGTCAGAAAAATAAAAATGTTATTATGAGACAATGTCACGATGTTTTGTCACGATCTTGCATCAAACGTGAATATCATTAGACATTCAAACGGGTTTTTTTATTATTCCATGGTATTAAAGGTTCAGTGTGATCAAGTCAAAGCACTCTCCTACAAATAATAAAATGTATTTTTTGTTAACGTTGGTTTATAAATTGGAGTTTAATGTTGCTTTAGGAGATTGATTGATTGCTTGGTGTTTTATGCCGCATTCAACTTTTTTTTTTATTTTTCATTTATATCACGGCGTGTCTTGGGTTAGTTATCCTAACACCAGCCAGTCAGTGATAATACTAACCCCGAAACACTGAGCGCCAAGGAGGGAATCCATTATTTCCATTTTTAAAGTATAAAGCATGACCCGTCTGGGGATCGAACCCCCGGCGAACGCTATACTACTCCACAACAGAGGCGGTACACGGCGAACAATTCACATAACCATGTGTTTCCTGTCTTTAATGGTATCTGAGCCGTTCCACGAGCAAACCAACAATATGACCTCTACGTAAATGTATCTACCCAGATCAGCCTGGGCAGTCCGCGCAGGCTAATCCGGACAGACAAAAAAGCTTATATTAATCACGCTCGATGTCTGCTTTCTGGGAACTTAACCAGTATTCGCGCCGTTTGTGCGGACACACCCAAAATGCAGCACCTCATTCGAGCCCGGTACCTTTTGAACGAGAGACCGACGCTCTACCACTGCACCACGGTCGTCTATTGTAATAGAAGTGCTATTGTTAAACCTAATTTACAAGTAATGGATTCAAAAATACATAACAGCGATTCGCTTCCAGGAGATACTAACGCCCAGCTTTTATGCGCATGCAAATCGCTCAATTGATACTATTTTGCTAATTCCTACGTTGCGTACATTCTAAAAGTGAATCATTTTCGAGCTAAACGATTATGTGCTATTTCCAGTGTACTTTTGGGATCTCATTTTCCAAAGTCACGTTTTTTTATCAAATTAAAATGTCACAGTATAAAAATACGTAAATAGCGGTACCATTTATACTAAAGAGGACATTTGAAAAATGGTCCCTGCGCTACTTAAGACTTTTTACAGGAAATGTCTTTAAATGACCTCATATTCAAAATTATTTGACGTCTTATAATTGTACCTCGACCTTATTTCGGGGAAATATTAACCAGAAAATTGATGGTACCCCCTGCGGCGGAAGTGTATGAACAATTTAAAACTAATGACACTCGAGCAGGGTCACAGCGGCTTGTAATAAATGATAGGATTATCCGTTACGTCTGGTGCAGCCCTTAATTTAACCCTTTCCATTATTTTGACGCCTCTGCAGCAAAAAACGTTTGTCACAGTGTTTTCAACCCTTTTCAATAATCATACATAGATGTTTTTAAAGATCCTCTAAAAATAGATATGACCTACTGCAAGTCCCTGTGATTCAAGTGAAACAAAACAGACGTTCCATATTATTTCTATATAAAAGCTCAGAACTCCGCGGAAATCTTTAATATCCGATACAATTGTCTTAACAAGGGCAGATACATCACCGGACGGTGCCCTAATTCGGATAATCTACTTCCAGGAAGGTGATCAGTCGCATCATAAAGCATTTATGTGGAAGAGCCGCCCGAGATAAACAGCTAATTTGGTACCAATTAGGTCGGACGGATTCGTGAGTGACGAATGAGGATTACATGCGAAAAAGACGTTAGAGCAGCGTCTAGCAAAATTCGTTATCGGGTAACATTGAGAAAGATTAAACCTTGATACTGCTTTTACACTTTCAGCCACTGATCTTGTCATTGTCGAATGTGTGGTAATGGGTTAAACATTGCAGTTTCTGGTCCTCTGTGACTGTTCTCTGGAACGCTGAACTTGGCTGTGCTGGGGCCTAATATGGTTGATTTATTGATTGTTTGATGTTTCGCGCCGCTTTTAACAGTAACATCATGGCGTTTCCTAGGACAGTTACAAGTAGTATCGACATTGATTAGCCTAAACATAGGGCAGGCTAATCCGGTCAGACACTGGTCGCCTCCTGTGGATTAAATGAATCATTACTCTATACCTATATCTCCCTGAGACGGAATGTGTCGGCCTGGATTAGCCTGCGCGAACTGCGCAGGCTGATCCGGGTCGATACATAACGCAGAGTCCTTCATGTAGGTTTTCTCGTGGAACGGCTCAAATATATAAACTGGCAATATTGAGTTTTTGCAAGCAATAAATATTCAGTTTAGACAGCTCGTAGAGAGCTCGTAGAGAGCTCGTAGAGAGCTCGTAGAGAGCTCGTAGAGAGCTGTCTCAACTGAGATCTGCATTGTTGAATTCCAGTTATGAAAATAGACCAAGCACGCTTGTAACATGATAAAAAGAGTCGCCAGATTTTGAACATGGAATAGTCTGAAAGAGTTAACACCATACAAAAACTAACATCCGGAAACTCGCGATCACCAACGATTCGGATCAGCATCATTCCTATTCACCGTCAGTCTTACAATAACCCAGGAAGGTGCCCACCGCCGTTGTGTTGTGGTAACAGCGTCCGCCTCGGGAGCAGAATATATGGGTTCGATCTCCGCTCAAGTCATACTGAAGACATTAAAAATCCCTCCATGCAGGCATAGCATAAACAATGATAATACCGGAAGTACAGGGAATGCATTTAACAAACGCCGTGATTTATCTGAAAAATATGTTGTAACGGCGGAATAATGCATTGAAATAAACGCAGGTAACTAATGACTTAAATATGACAACACTTGTATGCAATAGCATCGTTATTGTTAGAGTTGGTGAATTTGGAAGACTGCCTCTATCAGGCTTCAAAACTATAAACGTGTAATCTGTTCTCAGAATTTCTGTTCAAGTATCTGATTGGTAAGAAACGAATTGGTTCTCCAAGTTGACCAACCAGAAGCCTTATTTGGAGCATGGAGGTCATTTCTGAGCACTGTTAATGTTTACAGAGTTTTATAGTGTCGGACCCTGTTATCGGTAAACAATGTTCTTTAAAGTTTTGGTGCAAGATAATGACAAACAGAAACTCTTCTTTATATGACACTTTGTGGGATCAATGTGATACTATTACTACTAATTGTTGGATAAAGAAGATTAATTCAATAATTGATCAGCTGGGCCTTTTAAATATTTGATTAAATTTTAATTAGTTTACAATCTTTAAAACTAGACTATATGACCAATTTATTTAAAGTTAGAATATGTCAATTAATAACTCGCCAAAGTTGCAATATTATTGTAAGTTCAAAAAAGAATTATCTTATGAAAAGTATTTAGATATTATTTTGAATAACAAATGGCGTAAATAATTTGCTTGTTTGCTCTCAAAAGTTATAAATTGAATCTGGTCGTCTTAATGGTATTCCAAGAGAACAGAGGCTCAACATTTGCTCAACCACGTTAATCGAAGATGAATATCATTTTCTTTTGTGTTGTCCAAAATATTCAGTTATCAGACAAAATCATCTTGGTAATATGCAATGGCCCAATATTTATAAATTTAACAGATTACTGTCAAGTTCAAAACAGAAAGTATTAATGAATCTTTGTAGATATATTTCGGAAGATTATTCTAGTTGCGATGACGTAATGAAGCTTTTTGCTTCTTCTTGTGTACCCTTTTCCTTTGATTTACCAACCATTATTTATCTGACATACTGTATAGTTATATATTTATTTAATTTTGTCCAAGCCATATTCTTCCACTTTGTAAATGGTCAAAAAAGGTAATATATATTTGCCAATAAAGGATTGAATTGAATTGAATTGTTATTAAGTTTAATCAAAGCACTGAAAGTGCTGAGAGACGGTATACCCTCTGGTACGAGTAGAACAGCTGGTCGCTTGTAAGACATTTTTTGGGAAGCAACAACAAAGCTGTATATTAAAGAAAGGGTAAACCTTTTTTCCAGAGAACTCAACTAGCTTTCATAAGTGGTAAGGGGAAGAGTTACCGTTACCGGTACCGTCCCAAAAAAACTCAGAAATTAGCTTTTCATGTCACGTTACTCAAAAAAGAAAACTTACCCAAAATGTGTCACAACCGACCTTTTTAATTTAGCTTTGTTTTATTAATATTAGCCCAGCCCGGGTTGCGCAGTCATAGCAAAACAGGTTGCCAATACGGAGGTTGTGAGTTCGAACCATGGCTCGGCCACCATTCTTTCCGACGTTTGGCAAAAGTAAATGATTCATTCTTCTTCAAAAAATGGACATTCTGTGGCTGTGGAAAAGACGGCCGTTTCTAGGAAAGATTTTTGTGTGAAGACACCGAGTACTGAACATGGGTTGGTGAACTGGCCTTTGTCATATTACTAAACAATATGTGGAAAACAGTGTTAAACCCCAATTAATCAATCATGTTTTACTATTGAGAAGTTAGTTACGTTGTGTATAAGCCGTAGCTCGTTGCTCCTTCGTTCACTACAAAGAACATTATAATGAATGATGAAACAAAACATTTTTTTTTTTTTGTAATAAATGTGTTTTCGATTTAATTCGGTGAAGGCTTTGAACTAAAAAAAGCGGAATATCTCTTTAATACGGTGGCATAGACATGACATTTTTTTTTTTTTTTTACCCTTTTATCTTGTGGGAACGAGAAACTATCTTGTGGGAACGAGAAACTTTCTTGTGGGAACGAGAAAACTTCTTGTGGGAACGAGAACTTATCTCGTTCCCACAAGATAGTTTCTCGTTCCCACAAGATAAGTTCTCGTTCACACAAGAAGTTTTCTCGTTCCCACAAGAAAGTTTCTCGTTCCCACAAGATAGTTTCTCGTTCCCACAAGATAGTTTCTCGTTCCCACAAGATAAGTTCTCGTTCCCACAAGATAGTTTCTCGTTCCCACAAGATAAGTTCTCGTTCCCACAAGAAGTTTTCTCGTTCCCACAAGAAAGTTTCTCGTTCCCACAAGATAGTTTCTCGTTCCCACAAGATAAAAGGTTAAAAAAACAAGCAAATTCATGAAATTTATATCCCCCGCATGCAGGAAATATTGTAGGAAAATGTTGTGCTTAGGTTTAAACATGTCAGTAGACTTTTTATTGAACATGTATTACAGGGTAAATTAAACGAACTTGGCCTAGGTTGTTACCAAGTTTGTGGCAGTTATTGCACGGAAACAGCAAGAAATGACTTTTTTTGTTAAATAAGGGGCCATAACTCCACCGAATAAAGTCCGCCAAAAGTGACGATCGAACTAGGCCTAGCCTTTAAGGCATTTAACCTTGTTACCAAGTTTGAAAAAAAAAACGGTTCACATTTGTGGCAGTTATTGCACGGAAACAGCAAGAAACAACATTTTTTGTTAAATAAGGGGCCATAACTCCACCGAATAAAGTCCGCCGAAAGTGACGATCGAACTTGGCCTAGCCCCTAAGGCATTTAACCTTGTTACCAAGTTTGAAAAAAAAAATCACATTTGTGGCAGTTATTGCACGGAAACAGCAAGAAACAACATTTTTTGTTGAATAAGGATCCATAACTCCACCGAATAAAGTCCCCCGAAAGTGATGATAAAACTTGGCCTAGCCCTTAAGGCATTTAACCTTGTTACCAAGTTTGAAAAAAAACGGTTCACATTTGTGGCAGTTATTGCACGGAAACAGCAAGAAACGACTTTTTTTGTTAAATAAAGGGCCATAACTCCACCAAATAAAGTCCCCCGAAAGTGACGATCAAACTTGGCCTAGCCCTTAAGACATTTAACCTTGTTACTAAGTTTGAAAGAAAACGGTTCACATTTGTGGCAGTTATTGCACGGAAACAGCAAGAAACGACATTTTGTGTTAAATAAGGGGCCATAACTCCACCAAATATAGTCCACCGAAAGTGACGATCGGACTTGGCCTAGCCCTTAAGGCATTTAACCTTGTTACCAAGTTTGAGAAAAAAATATTCACATTTGTGGCAGTTATTGCACGGAAACAGCATGAAACGACATTTTGTGTTAAATAAGGGGCCATAACTCCACTAAATAAAGTCCGCCGAAAGTGACGATCGAACTTGGCCTAGCCCTTAAGGCATTTAACGTTGTTACCAAGTTTGAAAAAAAAAGGTTCACATTTGTGGCAGTTATTGCACGGAAACGGCAAGAAACAACATATTTTGTTAAATAAGGGGCCATAACTCCACCAAATAAAGTCCGCCGAAAGTGATATTCAAACTTGGCCTAGCCCTTAAGGCATTTAACGTTGTTACCAAGTTTGAAAAAAAAAGGTTCACATTTGTGGCAGTTATTGCACGGAAACGGCAAGAAACAACATATTTTGTTAAATAAGGGGCCATAACTCCACCAAATAAAGTCCGCCGAAAGTGATATTCGAACTTGGCCTAGCCGTTAAGGCATTTAACCTTGTTACCAAGTTTGAAAAGAAACGGTTCACATTTGCGGCAGTTATTGCACGGAAACGAAGTGTGACGGACGGACAGACGGACAGACGGACAGACGGACGGACGGACAAACCGAAATTAATAACCCCCCTTTTTTTCTTCGAAAAAGCGGGGGATAAAAAAAAAAAAATGTCATGTCTATGCCACCGTAGGGTGGCATAGACATGACATTAACAACAGTCATAGAAATAATTGGAAATTACATTTTACATCGTCACGTTCTTGTCGCGAATATATGTGGCAATAATAAACGATTATGATTGGTCATCTTTCTCGTTCCCACAAGATAGTTTCTCGTTCCCACAAGATAGTTTCTCGTTCCCACAAGATAGTTTCTCGTTCCCACAAGATAGTTTCTCGTTCCCACAAGATAGTTTCTCGTTCCCACAAGATAAGTTCTCGTTCCCACAAGATAAGTTCTCGTTCCCACAAGATAGTTTCTCGTTCCCACAAGATAAGTTCTCGTTCCCACAAGATAGTTTCTCGTTCCCACAAGATAGTTTCTCGTTCCCACAAGATAAGTTCTCGTTCCCACAAGAAGTTTTCTCGTTCCCACAAGAAAGTTTCTCGTTCCCACAAGATAGTTTCTCGTTCCCACAAGATAAGTTCTCGTTCCCACAAGAAGTTTTCTCGTTCCCACAAGAAAGTTTCTCGTTCCCACAAGATAGTTTCTCGTTCCCACAAGATAAAAGGGTAAAAAAAAAAAAAAAAAAAGGTCATGTCTATGCCACCGTACTTTAAGCCAAAAGTCTATTCATCGTTTTAATTCATTGCGATTATTATCCAGGGATATCATCAAAGTAATTTATTATCAGATTAAAACGAATGCTCCAGCCGAGCTAATGACGTTTTCTGGCAGATAATACAATCACAATCGACATGGCCTTTTCCCACATACAACACATCTGCAGCAGACGACCTTGGTAACACATCTTGGCAAAAAGTTGAACAACACTGTATATGAAAGATTGGTTTATTGATAGATTTGAAATGTTCTGGCATAAAGAGAAATTGCACATTATGAGCAATATCTCATGTTGTCAGTTTTAGCTGGGAACGAGTTAAAATTCCGTCTGCTAGCGGGAAAGTGCATTCTGTTATCAGTTTTTCGCAACATTTTGTTAAATTTCTTTAAAGGTTTTCATCAAATTGTGACTTCTTTGATCTTTCCTCTTTTACGTCATGTCCCTGTAGATCAGTCGGCAGGGACGTGGGCTGTCAATCTAGGGTGTGTTAGTTCGAACACCCAGCTCGACCAACATTCTTTCCGACGTTTGACAAAATGTAATGGTATAAGCTATGTGGGAAAGCAGACAGTTACTTGGAAAGACTGTTGTGTGGAATAAGTTAGATATCTAGGAAACACATAAGAAGGTGAACTGACCGCCGTGATATGACTGACTCAAACGTTGTTGAAAACGGTGATGAATCCCACCCAAATGACTAGCATTGATAACATTAGATCAGCGTTATTTAAAAATATAGAGTATTTCAAAGATACCGTGTTTTGTAAGAGAGAGAACAAATAATATCATTTCAATATTATTGCAGATGAGTCTAGAAACACTTACGGGCTCAAATATGTTCTCTTACTTTCTGATTGCTCCCTATCACTAATGTAGATTTTTTTTGTCAGCAATGACTCCAGTAGACGTATAATTGTTGGTTTCTCTAAACTTCTGCTATATTGTCTAATAAAAGTTGTTGCGCAAATACTTTTTGTAAAAAATGTGTTACACCCATCTACAACTTGGAATAAGTCAATTTTAAGTGGACAAAACTTATCTGTCTTATCTCTTGCAGAAATTTTAAGAAAAGTGGATTCCCGTTATATTTACTATGCCGTAAATAATACTTCAGGATCAAAGTGCAAATAGTATTCAAACTCGCGACTCCCTCCAAAAACCGTCTTTCTGACGATTAGTCCTATTACTTTGGTTTGTACATCTCAACATCCTTATTTGATAATAAAACCCGTTGTTGTGGTTACTCAAAAGAATCGTTTCAGTGATACAATTATTTTGGATACCCACAACATAGGTTTAAATGAGTCATAAGGAGAGATATCGTGAATGAGAGACTAGGTTACTCCTGCTTATCTAGCGACCTGATCTTATTATCGATATTGTTTTAATACACTCACCCTGTTTTTAATGACTATGATAAAGCGTACTCAGACCTCCTCGGTGGTGAAGTGGTAGAGCGTCCGAGACGTGTTCGGGATGTTGCGTGTTCGATTCCCGGTCGGGTCATACCAAATACTTTAAAAATTGTTAGCAGTGGCTGGCCTTCTCGGTGCTCAGGGTTGCGGGCTTAGCATTATGACTGACTTACTGGTGTCAGTATAAATGGACCAGTAGTACTGGTAATTTACCCAGGAAACGCCGTGATATAATTGAAAAGTGTTGAACGCTGCGTTAAACCTCCACACAATAAATCAACCAATGTAATCATTTAAAGACTTTGATAAAGCGTCCTCAGACCGATCATATATCGAGGGATTGGCGTAAAAAACGGATAAGCGTTAAATCATTTTTCTTGGTAAACAATGGAAATTTAGGTGCCATTGCTCGTTCTGAGCAATGGCATCTAAATTTGCATTGTTTACAAAGGGGTCAAAATTGCCCCTAAACCAGGGTTTTCAAAAAAGGTTTTTAGTTACAACCGTTTCACGCCAAGCCCTCGATATCTACTCGTAAAACTATATCAAGACATTATTTTATACATTAATGGCCCTCATCGCATATACGCATATACGCAATCCGGTGAGGATGAGATACATGTTCTGTTACATTGTGGACTACATCATTATATCAGAGAAAACGTGTTCCAAGATATATTACTTAACGATACGAATTTAATTCAAACATTCCCAAGAAAAGTTACCAAGTGTCTTGTTCAAGCCTATCTCAAACGTAGAAACGTTATATCTATTAACTAATCTCATAATTGATCATGTTGAATCATTCTATCATGTAATTCAGTCAGATTATAATTATGTAAATATGTAGTAAACTAGACTATACGTTAAATTATTTCAACTCAACCCATTTATATTTGATATATATTTATTTATGAACGAAATGGACACTTGAACTTATATAAAGGTGACTAATAGGCCCAAGTGGTCGGGTGCTATTTATTGTGTTGTATTATTTGTATTGCTTGTAAAATATGCACATGTCACTATAATAACATATTTACTTACTTACTTACTTATAATACCTTTACAACGTGATATTTTGGTATCTATTTAAAGCTATTCAGTAGTTTCATGTTACATTTAAAGACGAAGAATCTCTAAAGACAGGTTTCTTTTCACTAATTACCCAAGCTTTTAAAAGTAATATTCATACGGGATCAAGCCGTGGTCACATCTTACGTAGTTGACCGTAGTGGAGAATGACCGTAGTTGGTCGTAGTTGAACGTATTAAACGTAGTTGAACGTAGTTACACGTAGTTGAACGTAGTTACACGTAGATAACCGTAGTTCAACGTAGTAATGAACGTAGTTTGAACTTATGATTTCCCCGTAGTAAGCACATAATTTTTCATTAATTAATTAATGTTCAAAAATTGGTTACGGTTAAGTACGATGTTGTGAGCCTACTGTGACCGTAGTTTGAACGTAGTTGACCTTAGTTAACCGTAATTGACCCTACTTAACCGTAGTGTGTACCGTAGTTGACCGTAGTACCTGCCAAAACACATCAACACTACGGTTAACACTACTAGGATCTACTAGGGTTGAACTACGTTTGAAGTATGTTCATAGTACGGATAACTAGGGTCAACTAATAAGAAATGTTGTTAGCGATCAGCAATGTTGGCTCGTCAACTTCCAAAAGCACAATGACTGTAGTTTACCCGTACTGCGCAGGCGCAGCCACAACGTTTTACCGTAGCTTAACGCAGTTGACCCTAATCTACCGTAGTTGCGCGTACTTAGGACGTAGTTTATACGTAGTGTAACGTAGTAACTCGTAGTTAGACGTAGTAACTCGTAGTTAGACGTAGTAACTCGTAGTTAGACGTAGTAACTCGTAGTTAGACGTAGTAACTCGTAGTTAGACGTAGTGATACCCTAGTTAACCCTAGCCACTTTGCTCGTAGTTGAATGTAGTTGACCGTACTTACACTTAGTTCAACCTACTTAGACTTTCTATATTTCCTCTGTTTACCAATTTTGAACCTACTTCGAACGTACTTCAACCTAGTTGACCGTAGTAACACTACGGCAGACTACGTTTGAAAAGAACTACGGTCAACTACGTGCATGACCGTAAATGTCACCATGGCTTCCATCTGTTCTTGGCCTTCATTGATGGCATTTGACGCGTTTAACCCTTACCACACGAACCAAATATGCATCAGGCGATTTTGAAAACACTTTTTCCAAATATATGACAACTAACTATTTATGAAAGTATAAATACTTTTTTTATTTTGTTGTGATACAAATTTAATTCTCTACGGAGTAGATCTTTTAAATATGTGAAAGTATAGTTATTGAATAGAGATTGTGGTTAAAGGACTAATTTGTACCTTTTCAGCAATTGCTTCTTCTTTCACAATGTTTTCAAAATTCGCCTATTCCAGATGTGTCAAAATACGTATGCGTGTGCGAAAGTGTTAATACGTCCGTGATGCGCTTACCATTTCCAACATTCAACATATTTGCAGCAGACGATTTTGAAAACATCTGGTCGGAATAAAATGTGAAAATTCTCTGTCAGTTGGAATATTGGTATTGAATAACGTTGAAAGCATTGTGACAAAATGAGAAATTGTTCCTTATGAGCAATTTCTCCTTTTGTCACAATGTTTTCAAAGATCGTCTGCTGTAGACACGTCAGAAAGCGTCTATATGTGGGAAAGGGTTAAGATTTTATAATAAGTATATTCATTAGCATCATGTTACTTAAAAGTTGGCCAACCTCTAAATACGTTATTCCATTAATGGCCAAGCTTTTAATGGACTTATTCAGAAAATATCTTAATAACATGCGAGATAGTATTAAGGCAAGTTTTTTGTAAATCAAGTCGTGCCGTAAATATGAGAAGTCGGCTACAATTTCTAAACGAAGATGTTCATCGGCATACAAAAATGTTGCTTAAAGTCATGCATTACGCCATACGTAAATGCAGAGACATATAAACACATGTCTCTGGTAAATGTTGCTTTAATTCGTGCATAACGCCATATGTAATTGTTGCTTTAAGTCTAGCATAACGCCATACGTAAGTGTTGCTTTAAGTCTAGCATAACGCCATACGTAAGTGTTGCTTTAAGTCTAGCATAACGCCGTACGTAAATGTTGCTTTAAGTCGTGCCTTACACGACACGTAAATGTTGCTTTAAGTCGTGCATTACACAACACGTAAATGTTGCTTTAAGTCGTGCATTACACCACACGTAAATGTTGCTTTAAGTCGTGCATTACGGCATA
The DNA here is from genome assembly GCA_031761405.1 of Serripes groenlandicus. Classification (NCBI taxonomy): domain Eukaryota; kingdom Metazoa; phylum Mollusca; class Bivalvia; order Cardiida; family Cardiidae; genus Serripes; species Serripes groenlandicus. Next base: position 178,003,388 of record JASEVX010000001.1, on the reverse strand, counting down.
CATGAATGATGCTTAAAGTCGTACATTACGCACAACGTAAATGGTGCTTTAAATCGTACAGTACGCCATACGTAAATGTTGCTTTAAGTCGTATATTACGCCACACGTAAATGGTGCTTAAAGTCGTACATAACTCCACACGTAAATGGTGCTTTAAGTCGTACATTACGCCACACGTAAATGGTGCTTTAAGTCGTACATTACGCCACACGTAAATGGTGCTTTAAGTAATATATTACGCCACACGTAAATGGTGCTTTAAGTCGTACATTACTCCACACGTAAATGGTGCTTTAATTCGTACATTACGCCACACGTAAATGGTGCTTTAAGTCGTACATTATGCCACCCGTAAATGGTGCTTTAAGTCGTACATAACGCCACACGTAAATTGTGCTTTAAATCTAGCATAACGCCACACGTAAATGTTGTTTAAGTCTAGCATAACTCCATACGCCAAACGTAAATGGTGTTTTAAGTCGTAAATTACGCCACCCGTAAATGGTGCTTTAAGTCGTACATAACGCCACACGTAAATTGTGCTTTAAATCTAGCATAACGCCACACGTAAATGTTGTTTAAGTCTAGCATAACTCCATACGCCAAACGTAAATGGTGTTTTAAGTCGTAAATTACGCCACACGTAAATGGTGCTTTAAGTCGTACATAACGTCACACGTAAATGGTGCTTTAAATCTCGCATAACGTCACACGTAAATTTGCTTTAAGTCTTGGATTACGGCATACTTAAATGTTGCTCTAAGTCGTGGATTACGAAATACATAGATGTTGCTTAACATCGAATCAGTCTTAACAAAATCAAATCTCCTAAGTTGTAATGGACTTGAGCGTTAAATTTACGTAACGGCGTATTTGACACAAGGGCACAGTGATTAGGAATAAACTAAAAAGTAATCTTATATACCACAATGTAACGGGGGAGATGGGGGGGGGGGGGGGGGGGGGGGCGTACATTTAGAGCCGAGCTCTGCGAAAACCAACCTTTGTGACTAGTGTAGATCTAGATCAATCTGTGCCTTTTTGCCAACTAGTCCAAGAGCGTTTCCAGAAACGTCTGGCATCTTGTCCATTTAATCGAAAAGCGTGGATACGCAGACAAATACGTATATGCTGTTGTAAAAAATACCCTAAGGTTGTCTTTGTGAAGCACCGTTTAATGTAACATCCGTACATTCAATACACTACAGGACTACAGTTTTGTCAACCAGAGTAACAGAAAGTGTCGAATATTATTAAATTATCCACAACATCGGAAATCTTGTCTTTCTACGGATGTGAATTGTCTGCTAAACATTGACATGGGAATTCATAGAATGAAACAAGACTTTAGCTGGCATTCTATTTTGTTACCATTCTTGGGATGATGGCGATAGTTGGAACAATAAATGAAAATTTGATAAATAGAAGATAAAATCTCAATCAAATGTCTTCATTATTTCGGTTTGCACAGAAATGTAGATCTAATATTCATTTTTCTCAACTTGTTACCCGAGTTTACAATCGTAAAACAAAAAAAAATGAATTTCGTTCTGAAATTAAATCAGATTTTGATAATATGCTGCTGGGTCAAATTGCACCTAATACATTCGCTGATCTAGAGCCAAAACGTCGCACGAGTCCTCATTGGACGTAAATGTAATAAGCCCTCAATGAATCCCCCGTAACCGAGAGGTGAGCATCGGGATTTGAGACTGGGCGTCCCTGGTTCGATTCCCAGTCGCGGCGGTCATCCCGGAGTACCCTTGGCGCAAGGCACATTTCCTAGCCTAGTACTGCTGTGTTTACCCAGTGATCATGACTAAGTGAGCTGTCGCCGTGATATAACTGGTCTTATGTTGAAAACGGCGTATAACCCCATTAAGACCCCAAATCACTAAACTCTACTCAAATAGTTTACTTACGACAGAACTTATCTACCACAATATATGTACGGAGTTTAGTAAAGTTTAGTTTAGTTAAAACTTGTTTCATTAACCCTTTGCCTCATACGACACTTCTGCAGCAGACGACATATTTTGTCAAAAAGTAGAAAATCTCTATAATTGAATGGATAACCTATGTTTAAAACTGGAAAACATTGTGGCAAAAGGAGAAATTGCACGTTTTGTGCAATTTCTTCTTTTGTCATTATGTTTTCAAATAGCCGTCTGCTGCAGAGGTGTCAGAAAGCGTCTATATGAGGGAAAGGGTTAACAACTTTATTTGTTTTGTTTCCATAAAATGTCATGAAAAGTATATTTAACGCAAACGAAATTCAGCTGCTATTATAGTTTTGTTAAAATGGTTTCTTAAGACGTTCAAAAGAACAGTTTCTAGATTTCAGTAAAAAAAAAAAGCGGAAAATATGGATCAAGATAAGATGCATGTATTTCGTAAAGTTGAGAGGCAGTACCTACTCAGAACATGAAGGGTTGTTCTAAGCATGTGTGCTTTGATTCTTATAAATACTCCGACTTGTTGTGAAGATATTGATAAAGGTTAGATAGTTGAGAGTAATGTCATGTCTCAGATAATTTGTTTGATATAAATGAGCCCGTCCATGTGAAAGGGTACACGTTGACTTATGTGTACCGTGTAGATCAAGAAGCATCACTTCTTTCATATATATAAGGATGAGAATTCCTAATACATTTCTATATGAAAAAAATTATGTGTAAAGAAGTCAAACTTCAACATGAAATAGTTATTAACAACGTTTGGGCAATTTGGCCTTCATCAGGTTGTATGTATGGTTTTTATTATACATTTTAATTCTGTACATAATACATATGTGGGACTAAATTGGGAACCATTGAAATCTGAGCCAGGACATACAAGAATCGACATTCGAGACTTTACGACAGACAATCATCGATATTCGAGACTAAAAGACATACACGAATCGACATTCGAGACTTAAAGACATACAAGAATCGACATTCGACTTTTTACAACATATAGGAATCGACATTTGAGACTTTACGACATAAAAGTTTCGACATTTGAGACGATGTCTGATAAGGATCTTCTATGTTCGCTCTTTAGTCGTACCAGCAGTATGAAAGCCAATAAATATTTGTTTGTTTCGAGTTTACACCGCTTTCAACGGTTAAGGTCATATTACGGCAGACTGGAAAGATGATATTGGTCCCACACCTTATATTTACATCGAGATAAACAAAACATAACGTATGAAACCTAAACCATCCCACCTGCTGGAGCTCAATAGTTGCATTGACACCAATCGTTCAGACTCATTTAGCCGGCCAGCTCTTACGGTTCCAACACGGGTCAGGCAGAATGTGACTGCATTTATCATAGAGTGTCCCCCAGGCACAGGGAAAACGCTAATAAAGAACGGTAGTACAGATTATAAGAGTAGTAGTATTTCAAAACTCTTATTTTATAGTCAAACCCTTTGTTGTCGGTACTCAAAAGAATCGACTCACTAAGACGATTCATTTGAGTACCCACAACATAGGGTTTAGTAAAGTCATAAGATAAATAGGTGGGAAAAGACCAGATTCCTGTTCCTTGTCGAGTCCTCTGATTCAAATAATATCACAACTATCATTTAGCCTACCGCCTCTTACGGTTCCAGCAAGGAACCAGACTGTGGCTGCAATTATTATATTGTGTCCCTCAGCCACAGGGACAAAGGTAATTATTACCGAGTGTAAGAGTATTCCAATGTGACCACAAATATCATTTAGCCGGCATTAAAGGTTCAAGCAAAGGCGTCAGACTGTGGCTGCCTTTCTTATAGAGTGTCCTCCAGCCACGGGACAAAAGCTAATAAAGAACGGTACTACCCTGTATAATAGTATTCCAATACGATCACAAATATCATTAATTCGAAAACCTCTGTAAGTACGTTTTCGTGTAGCGTGGCTCCACTGAATTATTGGTCCTTTGGTGTGAATACAATTTACGTAGTGACTCGTGATACAAATACATTCATTTACTAAGTTCTGAACAAAAACATCCCCCGCGAACAAAACATCCTTTTACCATTGATTGACACCAGTATGGCATAGTCTAACCGTTGCTTGAACCGTAAGTGCCGGCTAAAATTGTCTGAATAATTTGAGTCAATGCAACTCTTGAGCCCGAGCAGGTGGGTTGGTAGTGATTTCATACCTTATATTTTTTATCTCGATGTTAGTATAAGGGTGTGGGACCAATATCATGTTTCTTGTCAGTCGCGGTATTATATTTACTGTTGAAAGCGATCCGCCAATAAGAACCGCTTCATAGGGGAAAGCTGACCTCTGATTCCTTGAGAACGAACAGCGCAATTTGATCGGGGTCTCCAGTGTTTGTTAACTAATATTAATCGTTTTACGCCTTTGGAGATCGGTTATGACCACGAACCATTTATGCAAGCATGTAATTTGATGATTTGATTGTATATGCCATTAGTTTCAAAATTTAGGATAGTCATTTTTCGTGGTTTATACCTTGTTTTATAAAGAATGAAATAAACAGTTTAAAACATGCTAAGTCTTAAACAGTATCTAAACCAATACACATATTTGAGAAATGGAGTATTTATACGTCTGGTTATTAAAAGCATTACTCGGAATTGTACAAACCTCGACTTCAATATCCTTACTGTTTCTGTTGTATATGTTTATAACTACCAGAACGTAAACAAACAATTACATGTATGCAGCATGTTAAGGTTTGGTTACAAAAATACGACAGTAATAAACTAACCGAGGGCTCTATCACGTGAAAATCGCATATGGCATGCTTAGATTAACAAGGTGTATTAAGAGATTAAGCAAACATATGGCTATATTTGCACAGCGATAAGTTATTTGTCAACGAAAAGGGAACAGATACACATGTTACGAAACCACGCTAATCAATAACTGAAATTACTGACATGTTTACAGCTTTGTAACTGTCTTTAAGTACAAACAGAGTAACCGTAAATCTCCGCGAAATTATTGAGACCCCATTTTCTCCGTTGCATGCAAACTGGTTTTATACTTTCATTTCCACGTGAAAAGTAACGGTCTCAACTTGATCTCGACCTTACTTACAGAGCTAGTATGCATTTGTAGGCAGTCAAAACTGTACATAATACCAAAAAGGTTTCCTCTATCATTGATTATTATTGATTTATGGTAAAACATTAAATTGGATATATACCTTAATCAACTTGATTCTTTTAAAAACGACAATCCCTACAATGTGAACAGTTTGATGTAATATTAAAACAGGTAGGTGGGTCCGAGAGCCACGCATGCGCATTACACATACATCTACAGGTGACATATTTTTCGCTAATGGTCTTGGCATGTGTTCCGTATATACATTGTACTTATGGGAAACTTTGATTAGACAAACTAAGCTAATAATAATCACGTGCATTACATATGGAAACTTTGATTAGACAAACTAAGCTAATAATAATCACGTGCATTACATTATTATACCAAACCACACACATGTGCATCTAAGAGTTCAATGGCGAACACTAGAGAAAGGATCCATAATCTAGTGAAACAGACTTTTGCAATCACAAACTTAAATGTGCTGAACACCAGATGCAGATCAAAATGTTCAAATGTTGAAACTTCTGCACATATTGCTAATAGTGACAACAACGTAAGTAATAAATAGTTCAAAGACTAGTTTGGCAGTAAGTGTTGAAAGTTGAAAATCAGTCAATAGAATGTCATGGAAATGTACAAAATGTGGCTTACTGGGTATGACGACCTAGTAATGAAGCATAAGAGATCAATATGTAGATGTTTCTTGTACAGGAAAGTGAAATTATTGCTCTAAATTTATCCCAGAATTATAATTTTAATAATTCATGACAAGTTTTGAACAGTTTTAAAACTTTGATTATAACCTGGAGTTCAGCAACTTTAATAAGAATTGTTTATCATCAAGGCTTCTCAGATATTGTTCTATCTCCTCATGTCCTGCCTTTTGGGTTTGGCGCCAATTAATATTCTCCTGAACGCAATGTTGGCCATTCAAAAAATGTATGAATGTATGATTTGTCCGAAGATGGCTTTGTAGTTGGTCACGGTATCATGGTATAGGAGTCTCGTGCAATGTCGTATGATGCTATTTGTATTGAATTCACCGAAGACAAAATAGGCTTATCAGCATAGCCATAATTACTATTTTAATGATGGGCAATTTCTCACTTTGCTTCTTTGTTTTGACTTAAATAGATAAACAATACCTGAATTTAAGAAAACTTTACACATTTTTGCCTAAATGTTTCAAAGTTAAGTCTACTTCAGAGCTGTTGTATGTGGGAAGGAGCTATGTAGTATTTAGAACATTATTGGAAATGTGAAACTACTCCTCTTCCCACGATGATTTTGAAAGTTCCCCTGAAAAATACGAGAAAATACTTGTCATGCAAATAGGTCAAGAGTCATCTGCCTTCAAGAACGGTGAACCTCCTGTTGTTTCCTCATTTCAATAGATCTACGTAAACAAACCCCGGGGGAATGTCAACAACTATCTCAAGCACTTGCTACAAGAGAGCGCTTGATTGATCAGAGCATGTTGTTTAACGCTGTGTTATTTCGGCATTGTTAACGTCGACATTATTAACCACTGCACACAAGTACAATTCATTTGAAATACTGGATATTCCGTGATATAATGGTGGTGTTTTACCCTTAACCGTATATAGACGACATGTTGACGTCTTTGTAATAGAAGTCTACTTACATGTTGTGGGCAAATGAGAAAATGATTCTGCTAACTCTCGAGATGGGATAAATCTAAAACGACGACAGTTCAGACATCGTATTATGAACAAACGGTTGGATATCGAATGTACAGTTTTATACCGACGTAAACTAAACGGGTGTATTCAGATTTACCCCATTATAATTCGTATAGTTCGTTTTGTAAATTACAGAGAATTAGATAAGGACGAGCAAACTGGCATTTTCCCACCAAATATCTCTCTTTTTGCTCAACCAAACCTATATTGTGGGGAATCAAAAGAATCGTCTCACTGAGACGATTCGCTAATTTCCACAACATAGGGATTGAGTGTCAAATAAGGAATTTGGAATTTGTAATACGCACATTATCTAGATCCCATGTCCAAATCCTTTTTGGAATTTTTCATTTGGCATTTACAATTAAGATGTCCATATTCACTCAACCTATTATTAGGTTTTATTTTCATTCATGTCATATAAGTTTAACCGCTTTTGGGTCCTGTGATGTCTCACATTAATTACAAAAATGAACATAGCATAAATGACATTTTATTTAAGGAGAAAAGCTTTAATGTATTTGTTAAGTTTACACCATTCGGCCATGGGAGCCGCATTTTACAAGTTACATCAGTTGATCGCCCCCACTCAACATTAACTCCTAACCAGTATTGATCAATAGGAATACGGGGTCAACCACTCTACATGTTACTATGGTAAACTTCTATAAATAAAAGTATCATTATTGAATAGAATAGAAGACATTATGGCAAAATGAGAAATTTCTCATCATGAGCAATTTTACCTTCTCCCACAAGGTTTTCAAAAGTCGCCTACTGAAGATGCGCCAGAGAGGGTCTGTATGTATGTAGAAAAGGTTTATCAAGATGTTAATTTATCAGATGAAAAATGTTTGTATCCGATCTAATATGCCCATAATGTATTTCTTCATATGTAACGTGTGTAATATAAAATGACCGAATCACTACTTTTGTATTAATCCGCGAATGTTTTCAAAATGGCTGAGAATGTGTATCCGATCAACACAAACGTCACGATAGAGAGACGAGGTAAAGGGACCGATAGGTCATAACAATGTTTTGTGTGTGATAAGTTAACAGTTTATTCAATATTACATTTAAATAGTGTGTGACTGCGAAAACCCGATTTTCTTTTTGTGTTTCGTCATGTGATCAAAAGAATCTGACATTCGTTGTCATTTCATTAAAGTTATTAAGCTCGTCCACGAAATGTGTTATTAAGCTCGCAAAACGCTCGCTTAATAACGCATTTCTTGAACTTATTAAATAAAACTTTATATGAAATGACAACTCATGTCAGATCCAATATATATTAAACATATCATATTTGAGCACAACCATGGGTAAAGGTACAAGTTGGCTTTTATGATCAGTGTTGATCCAGATCAGTGTTGATCCAGATCAGCATATGAAGACGCAAGGTCCTAATCAAGATATACACTGCCCACACATAACTTACACGAGCTTGTTGGATTCTGTGAAGTCTTTGATAGGACGGAGTAGATGGACAGAGTGATCTGAACCTACACTGTACAAAATAGTTCATAATCCCAGACCGGGTCTTACCAAAGACTTGGTAATTGTAGTAATGGCTGCCCTTCTGGCGCTCAGGGTTGCGGGGTTAGCATTATGACTGAGTAGCTGGTCTAAGGATAAATGGACCAGTGTTACTGTAAATTACCCAAGAAACGCCGTTATAAATCTGAAAACGTAACGAAATCGGCGTAAAACCAAACAATATTCCGAATTCCGACTTGTACTTTTTCCCCTGGACCGGCTTATGTTATGTTCGTTGTTAACAACTGTGGAATAAAGGAGAATATTATGTTGCAGAAGCGATACCGGGTTTGGTATTGCACTACGAGGGGCGTGGAAAATGAATGTTAAATGTACAAAGCCATATATTGCTACTGAACAATAATTTTTCGTTTATATTACCTTATATAACGGTTAAGACAGAATAAAGACAAAAATATGCAAATGTCTTTATCTTAAATAACGAAATTACACAATTTACACTGTTTGAACCAGCGCCATTACCGGATTTGGAATGACGTGCCACTATATTAATGACATCGCATCCTTTTTTAGTGACGTACCATTACCACATTGGGTACTGTATTTGACTTAGTCAATTACGGAATTGTAAGCCGTCGTGTTTGAATTTTGGCATGCCCATCTGCATTTAGTTGCGCCGGGAAATGTGCAAGTATATAAAATTACAACATACCGACTTTAAAAACATATTCCTAAAAATAGAAATTCTCAACGAAGTAAAGATTATATTTTGAATAGAATAGAATAGAAGACATCGCGGCAAAGGGAAAATTTGCTCATTATGAGCAAGTTCGCCTTTCGTCAAAATGTTGCCAAAATGCGTCTGTTGTAGATGTGTGGGAAAGGGGGTTAAACTTGGTCTACTTTGAAACATTGAAGAGATTATTATAAATATCAACTAGGAAAATGGGTTAAGAAACTAAAGGCGCTTCTAAATAACTAGGCTGATTAAAGAAAAATAATCTCATATTTTTTTTCTAGGAATTTCCTATCGATCATTTTTTCAATGAGATTGTTCTGATGAAAGAAAAACAACACTTCACCTTTAGACCGCGTCAGGCGATAAGGAGTCTTGTTGTATATGCGCACAGTTGATTGTTTTGTGTTTAACGACGCTTTCAACAATAGTTCAACTATATCACGGCGTTTACTGGGTCCATTTATTCTGACACCAGCCAATCAGCCGTAATGCTAACCCTGGGCGCCAAGGAGGGCAGTCATTACTGCCATTGTTAAAGTCTTTGGTATGACCCTTATATGCGTACAGCGTACGGCTCACTTGTTCTTCGCTGTTATATGCGTGCAACTTAAGGCTCACTTTTTGTTCGCCGTTTTATGCGTACAACGTAAGGCTCACTTGTTCTTTACTGTTATATGCATGTAACGTACGGCTCACTTGTTCTTCACTGTTATATGCATGTAACGTACGGCTCACTTGTTCTTCACTGTTATATGCGTACAACGTAAGGCTCACTTGCTCTTCACTGTTATATGCGTGCAACGTACGGCTCACTTGTTCTTCGCTGTTATATGCATACAACGTACGGCTCACTTGTTCTTCGCTGTTATATGCATGTAACGTACGGCTCACTTGTTCTTCGCTGTTATATGCGTGTACAACGTAAGGCTCACTTGTTCTTCACTGTTATATGCGTGCAACGTACGGCTCACTTGTTCTTCACTGTTATATGCGTGTAACGTACGGCTCACTTGTTCTTCGCTGTTATATGCGTGCAACGTACGGCTCACTTGTTCTTCGCTGTTATATGCGTGTAACTTAAGGCTCACTTGTTCTTCACTGTTATATGCATGTAACGTACGGCTCACCTGTTCTTCGCTGTTATATGCGTGTAACGTACGGCTCACTTGTTCTTCACTGTTATATGCGTGTAACGTACGGCTCACTTGTTCTTCGCTGTTATATGCGTGCAACGTACGGCTCACTTGTTCTTCGCTGTTATATGCGTGTAACTTAAGGCTCACTTGTTCTTCACTGTTATATGCATGTAACGTACGGCTCACCTGTTCTTCGCTGTTATATGCGTGTAACGTACGGCTCACTTGTTCTTCACTGTTATATGCGTGTAACGTACGGCTCACTTGTTCTTCGCTGTTATATGCGTGCAACGTACGGCTCACTTGTTCTTCGCTGTTATATGCGTGTAACTTAAGGCTCACTTGTTCTTCACTGTTATATGCATGTAACGTACGGCTCACCTGTTCTTCGCTGTTATATGCGTGTAACGTACGGCTCACTTGTTCTTCGCTGTTATATGTGTGCAACGTACGGCTCACTTGTTTTTCACTGTTATATGCGTGCAGCGTACGGCTCACTTGTTCTTCACTGTTATATGTGTGCAACGTACGGCTCACTTGTTCTTCACTGTTATATGCATGTAACGTACGGCTCACTTGTTCTTCGCTGTTATATGTGTGCAACGTACGGCTCACTTGTTCTTCGCTGTTATATGCGTACAACGTACGGCTCACTTGTTCTTCACTGTTATATGTGTACATTGAATGGTGGCAAGTGTTCCTATCTTATTTTATATTCCAACTATTACTAAGAATTGTTGGTGGAATAGGGGCCAGCTCATTTGAAAAACTGTCATGTTCCTTTGCTGTACTGTACCATTGTATTGCCATTCTTCCCGAGCAACGTAATACCTTTTTCCCAGTATTTTTTTTTTTTTCAATTTGCAATACTCGTCTGCATTAAGAAAATGATTAATGAAAACCTCGCAATGTTTCAATGTTAATTTCTTCTCTTTCTTGAAGACTTTTTCACTTATTAAACGGAATCTGTATTGTTTGCGAAAAAACACAACAATATTGCCTTTAGTGCTGAAATAGTTCGCTCACTTTACCGAGATGGATGGGAAATTGGCTTTGGTAATAAAGAGTAATTTCACCTTTTCTAATAATTATTTCAATTTTGTCTAATAATTGTTCTTCCATGTGCAATAAATCTGAAGCAGACGACTATAAAAATGTATACTCAAAAATATGGAAAATCTCTATTATTGTAAGTATAATTACTGAAAGAAGTTGAAACTTTGTGGCAAAAGGAAAAATTGCTCTTCTTGAGCAATTTCTCATTTTTGTCACACTTTTTCAGGAGACCTGCAGATGCGTCAACATGCGTTTACGGGTGGGAAAGGGTAACAAAGTATCAAACTGGTTCATGATTGATTTATGTTTTTATTTTATGTCCATGAATGTGTAACTGCACAGTCAGTATAGCTCGTGCATCCGTGCTTGTGCAAGTACATGAGCACTTTCAGGATGCCAGAAGAAGAACTTAACCTTACAAGTTGATATTATACTAGGATAATAGTATTTGTCTAAATTTAATTAATAATCAATAATCAATAATCAATAATCAATACTTATCAATAATATTTAATATCTACATTGAGGGTCTTGACTATACCGGCTTTTTTCTTTAAAGCTTCTGTATGGCTGTCAAATTGTTTTGATAAATCTGAAGGAATGCACATGCTGAACTTAACGTAAACTTTTTCCAAATCCAAACCAGAAATTACAATAAGACAAACGGAAGGACGGACTTACAGACGACCGAGGCTCTTACGTCAAACAAACAGTCGTTTATATCAAAGTGTATAAAAGTGCGTCTTTAAGAAAAAATGGAAAACAAAAACAAATCCGACAGAAAAGATAAACTGCGAAAACATGTGCTATCGCGTTATGTAATTTGTGGTGATAGAAATCAAATTAGGCGAGAACTTTCAATTCACCCACTTCATTTCATACCTGAAAAAACGCTCCTCCGCAAATTGCTTTTTTATTAAACCCTGAACGTAACAAGTTCTCAAAACTAGCTAGTGATTTGTTTGTAGAGCTATAATAAGGGTCGGTTTGCATGTTCTTAAATCCTTATTTAACCTCCAAAGTATATCGAGGGATTGGCGTGAAACGGTTGTAACTTAAAACCTATTTTGAAAAGCCTAGTTTAGGGGTAATTTTGACCCCTTTGTAAACAACGCAAATTTAGGTGCCATTGCTCAGAACGAGCAATGGCACCTAAATTTCCATTGTTTACCAAGAACTGTTGTTTCAAAGAGGTGGTCATTCTTCAAAGGAGTCAATTGTTGGGGTAGCTCTACAGTTAACCCTTTGCCGCATACAACACATCTGAAGAAGACGACTTTGAAAACATCTAAGCAAACATTTAATATTTCTATAAATGTAAATATAATAATCATTGAATAGAGTCTAAAATATCATGTGCAAGTTCTCCCTTTGTCGCACTTTTTCTTCAAAAGACGTCTGCTGCAGATGCGTCAAAAAGTGTCTGTATGCGGAAAAATGTTAAATTTTGTTAAAAACAGTTGTAAGGAAGCCTCGACAGCGAACCGCGAATGTCGTCATCATCTGGCGCCGAAACTATAAAACTCTGAACAAATTATATGTGCTCAGAAATGAATTCCGTACTCCAATTAAGACTTCTGATTGGTCAATCTCGGGAATGAATTTGCTTCTCACCAATCAGACACTGGTTTACAAATTCTGAATACAGATTAAACATTTATAGTTTTGAAGCCTGGATCTATAATGATAGGAAAAAAACACGTAGGTCGGTTTTTCTAATGCCATTGCTCTATCTTAATGAATACTAATGCATACGTTCATACACAATTAGTGTCGTTATAAAGATCCGATACTGCTTATCGTAAACATCGCTATCCTTTGCTATAAAACTGTAAAGATGGTAATCGTCAATTGTCTACGTGCTGAGTAGAGAACTGGAAAACAAGAAACATCATAAATCTTACACACACAAAGGGGTTAATTATATCCGATTGCTTTCTGAAGTAGTTATGCAGGTGGTTGGTTGCATAAAACAATTTGCTCGCGTCTTTAAAAAAAAATGTATTTTTTAAACGCATCCCCGGTCGGGTCATACCAAAAAGACTGAAACAATGATGGCTATGGCAGCCCTCCTTGTCGCTCATGGTTAATGGCGGTTAGCATTACGACTAGCTGGCTGATGTAAGGATAAAAGGACCGGAAGCACTGGTACATTACCCAGGAAACGACGTGATATAACTGAACAATTGTTGAAAGCGGCGTAAAACATCAAATACTGAATTAATTAATCAACTGTTTGTAAAGACCGTTTTGGTATTACATTTACCCTTTCCCACATGTATACGCTTACTGACGCCTCTGCAGCAGACGCGTTTAAAAACACTGTGGCATAAGGTGAGCATTTTCTCCCCGTTGCAGCAATGTTTTCAACTATTTTCATTAATTTCACTGGCATTTATAGATACTTTTCAAAAGAGATGTCTACATGTTTTCAACGCCGTCTGCTGCACATTTGCTGTATGTAGAAACGTGTTTACCGTTTCCGACATATAGACGCTTATTGACGCCTCTGTAAAAGACGCATTTTGAACACATTGGGATCCCAGTTTGCTTGACGCAGCCAATTTGAATTAAACCGAACATAAAACGCTATTGTTTATAAATACAGGCAACTGCTGTATTTTCTATGAATACTGTTAGGTGAAAATAGAAATTTGAACAATGTTAGCAATTTCTCGTCGGAGCCAACCAATTGTTACAGATCATACTATTGTATACACCAACTTTCATACTGTAAACATTCGTGTTTGTTATGAACACTGTGGTTTTGACAAACTGTCAACTACTTCAAAAAAAGAGAAATTAATCAATGTTAGCAATTTCTAGCCGTAGCAATGGTCTTCAATGGTTATATTTTGTATACGCCAGCTTTCATACATACAGCTGCCGTAGTGCTTTTTAACACCGTTCGTAAAACATAGAAATTGATTAATGTTAGCAATGCAATTTCAAGTCGTAGTCAATGGCCTTTTTGTTGGCCATACTCTTTTATACAGACAACTGCGGTGGTTTTTAATAAACACTGTCTTTTTTATCAAACGAGAAATTGATTTATGTTAGCCATTCTTCACCGTAGTCAACGGATTTCTCGCCAATCCTTGTATAGCCAACTGCTGGCGTGTTTCATAACACTGGTTAGTAAAAATAGCATTTTCTAGTCGTACGTAATGGTCTTTTCACTGGTTATACGTTTGTATACGCTAAGAATTATACAGACAGCTGTTGCAGTTTTTTCTTTACGCTGTTGGTAAAAAATATAAATTGGTTAATGTTAGAAATTTCTGGTCATAGTCAAGGGTCTTTTCGCTAGTCATACTTTTGTATACGCCCACAATATACAGTCAGCTGTTGTAGTTTTTCTTAACACTTTTAGTAAAATATAAATTTATTAATGTTTGCAATTTCTGGTCATAGTCAGGGTCTTTTCGCTGTTTATACTTTTGCATACGCCCACTTTCATACAGACAGGTATCGTAGTTTATTTGCTAACACTGTTGGTAAAATTAGAAATAAAGATACTGTTCTGTTCTGTTTGGTTTTAATAGATGTATTTTCTGATGGCGCAGCTCGATTGCTATAAGTCATTAACCCTGTCAGCGCCGAATTGTTTAAAGTAGACTCTTCCATGTTCAAACTCGGACGACTCTATTTTCATGTCATAGGAGTTTTGGAATATTTCTATAACTCACAGCCAAACAATGCAGATTTCAGGTGAGACAGCTCGTTACGAGCTGACTCACCTGAATCTGTATTGTTTGCAAAAAGTTCAATATTGCCTTTGGCGCTGAAAGAGTTAACCTGATATGACATGTAACCCTATCTCACATACTTATAATTATCCTCAAAACGAGAATATGTCTAATCTATATTTATAAAGCATGCTTCATATTTCAATCCGCAAAAGGATTTCAAAGCAAATGACATTAATAAAGCCACATCAAGTAAAACGGGTCGATAACACGATCTAATTTGGTACAAGCTTCTATTTAACCCTTTCCAACATACAACAATTCTGCAGCAGACGACTTTAAACATATTGTGTCAATAAATAGAAAAAAATCCCTTTAATTGAATGGATAACCTATGACTAAAACTGGAAAACATTGTGGCAAAAGAAGAAATTGCTCGTTTCGAGCAATTTCTTCTTTTGTCGTCATGTTTTCAAAAAGGCCGTCTGCTGCAGAGGCGTCAGAAAGCGTCTATATGAGGGGAAGGGTTAAATTAACCTGAAAATCGTTTGATGTATTTAATTATGGTCGTCCATTTAAAGGTCCCTCACGTGGGAGTACGCGTTAATAAAAGACTGGTGCTCTGCAAAAACAAAAAATGAGGATTTTGCGAGAAGTATAGACCAAGATCGGCCGGAGCATTCACGCAGTATTATCTGGCTATGCACTGTTCGCCAGTTAGGCATAGAAGGTTTCGGGAATCGTCTCTGGGTCGTTCTTCAGTTTGATCATTTATCGTGGATGCACATGTAGGCTCATGTAGATTGATTGTTTGGTGTATTTCGCCGCTTTCAACAATGTTTGCGGTAATATCACGGCGTTTCCTGTGTTAGTGACCAGTACTCCATTTATCCTGACACCAGCCAGTTAGTCGTAATGTTAACCCCGCAACCTTGAACGCCAGGGAGGGCAGTAATAAATACCAGTCTTTGGTATGACCCGCACGGGAATCGAACCCGCAACCTCCCGCTCATATAGACACTATCTGTATATAAAAACCGGCAATCGATACAAATGATCGGAATTCAACGCCGTTTTCAACAATCGTTCAGTTACAACACTGCAGTCAGTTCCCATTACGATATCACAATGAAAGATAGCAAGATCAACATGTGTCAAAGCGCAGTCTGATCAGAAGATTTCCTGATCGCAACTAACGTCCATAGAGTTTTGCTATTTTATTCAAAAAATACTTGGTCAACAATGGAGTTTAAACGTTATTACCATCATAGGTCGGTTTTCGTGTGGCGTTTTTCATTCAAGAACAACAAGCCAATTTCCTTGTATATTAATTAGAAAACTGACAAGCCTCATTAACTTTTTTCATTAATATGCTATTTTTATAGCTGTTTGATATGAACATCTCTGAGAACACATTTATAACAAATAGATGGTTGGAATTATAATGTCCATACATACTATAACCCATTTAGTGTGGGGTTAAGGCAAACATGCTTATGTTGAGCAGTTTCAAATTTTCCCATAATGCTTTTTACGAGTCGTCTGATGCTGAGACGCCAAATGCGTCTGCATCAGAGATAGGATGAGTACATATGACCCGTACCGCGAGAAAAGCAACATTGTTGACTCTGCGTAAAGTATCGACCCGGATCAGCCTAAGCATGCTGCGCAGGCTAATCTGGACAGACAATGTTCGCCTCCTGTGGATTTTCTGTTTCAGGAATCATTACTCTATTCCCCTGAAACGGAATATGTCGGCCTTAATTAGCTTGCGCGGACTGCGCAGGCTGATCTGGGTCGATACATAATGCAGAGGCCATTATGTTGGTTTTCTCACGGAACGGCTCATAACTATAGTGTATCAATGTACAGCACGTGTAAAATATTTTTATAACTACAGTCCAACCTGTATATATAGACCACTCATAAGAAGTGAACAATCTGGTCTTTCTTCACATGTGGTCTTTAATTACAGGGTCATTTATACAGAAAAGGATTATTTGAGAAAATAAACGTATGGTCGCTACAGACAGGGAATTATTGCTATTCCAATGTGGTCTTAAAAACAGATTCGACTGTACTTCGTTTTCCTATGCACAAATGATCTGCTGACATAACTCTTTTAGCGGCGAATTTCATGAAGTAGACTATTCCATGTTAGAAATCGGGTGACTGAATGTTTCATGATTCAAGAGTTCAGGACTATTTTCAGAACAAAAATGCAAACAATGATGATTTAAGGTGAGACAACTGTCACCCCTGAATCTGTATTATTTGCAGAAACCTTATTACTGCCATTTGCGTCATAAAATGTCAAACACAAGACGGGTAATAAATTTCCCAGAGTGTCTGTGGGGTTGCTTTTCGCCATACTTCCGGTGATGTACAACTTCCGGTTTTTTGCAAGTGCGCACACACGATATTTGTGTTCAAATGGATCATCCGTTTTAGTTATTTCCGGGTAACATTTACTGTGCAATGTTTCTAATAAAGCATACTACTGGGCACTTAAAACTTCAACCCTTTCCAACATATAAAGTCAATAGCATGGAAGACAGTGGTGCAGTGGTATAGCGTCGGTTTCTTTTTAACAAAGGTCCCGGGTTTGAACCCCGTGATGAGCGGGTTCTGCCAGTAGGATTGTTGACGCGAGTACTGGTTATGTCTCCAGGAAGCAGACATCACGCGTAACATCACGCGTGATTAATATAAGCTTTAAACTTGTTTCGCAATCGATGTAAAATAAATAAGTTTAAACTAAGCGTATAACTGAATGACCTGATGTGAGGTCGAAATATGAGCCGTTCCACGAGAAAACCAACATTGTGATTTATGCGTAATGTATCGACCCGGATCAGCCTAAGCATGCCGCGCAGGCTAATTCGGGCAGACGCTTTTCGTCCCCTGTGGATTTTCTGTTTCAGGAATCATTACTTTATACCTCTATCTCACAGAGACGGAATGTGTCGACCCGGATTAGCCTGCACGGATTGCGCAAGATGATCTGGGTCGATACATTACGCAGAGGACATTATGTTGGTTTTCTCGTGAAACGACCATCCATGAAAAGACATACATCAACCCTTTTCGATGTTCACAACTGGTTTTAATTTGCATGCTCATTTATAATTGCAGAAAACGAGTTATTAGGAAATTAAAGTTGTGATCGATATAGACAGGGAATTGCTATCCTAGGTGGTTCGACAGTTTTATAATCGTGGCTTAGCTCATCTTCAAAGTAATCAGTAATCTCATTTGGTAATGAATCCCTCGATGAAAGTTTATCTCGATGGATACACGGAAACCAGAATTATTCGATTAATTAAATTCTAACATAATTCTAACGTAATATCTGTATAACCCTTTCCCACTTATCGACGTATTAAAGCGCATCTTCAGCATACGACTTTCTGGAAACATTATGACAAAGGCATGGAAAGCATCTAGCAATTTTTCCTCTTAACCCTTTCCAGCATACAAACGCTTTCTGACGAATCTGCAGCAGACGATTTTTGAAAATACAGTGACAAAAGGAGAAATTGCTCTAAACGAGCAATTTCTCCTTTTTCCACTGTGTTTTCAATTTTATTCAACTATTATACAATTATTGATAGAGATTTTTTACCGTTTTGCAAATATTTTGTCAAAGTCGTCTGCTGCAGAGTTGCTGTATGTGGGAAAGGGTTTATGCAATGTTCTCAACTCTATTCAATAATTATATTTTCATGTGTAGTAATAATTCATAGTTTTGCCTATCGCAACTGTAGCAGGCGGCTTTTTTAAAACATAGAGGCAAAAACAGAATCCTTTTGCCACAGTGTTCTTAATTCTATTCAATAAGTGTACATTCATTTATAGTGATCTACTATAGGTTTGCTTTGATGTTGACATAGACATCTGCTGCAGATCTATCTATTAAAGATTTAACTAGTATGTTTATATTCGCTTAAAAAGGTGCTGGACTCCAGATGGAGATCACAATTTTGAAATGTTGAAACTTCTGCAAATATTGTTAATAGTGACAACAAAGTAAATAATAAGTAGAACTATTTGGGCTCTACATTTTGAAAAACTGTCAATCGAAAGTCATGAAAATGTACAAAATTTGGCTTACTGGGTATGTCAAAATGAAGCATAAACGCTAAATGTTTACAGATGTTAATGGTACTGTTAAATGGAATTATTACTTTAATTTTATCCCAAATTCAGAGAATTCTAAAATTTCAAAACAACGCTTGAACAGTTTTAAATCTTTGACTTTACTATCTATTTTCTGGAGTTTAGCACCTTTAACACGTGTAATCATGTTCTGCAAAGTCCTTCATCTATATAAAAACCCGAACGTTTTCGTATGCCTGCAATCACTTGGTAGGAACAGTGTTAACTCTTTCAGCGCCGAATTGTTTAAAGTAGACTCTTTCATGTTCAAAATCTGGTGTGTCCTTTTCCCTTGTAATACAAGTTTGGACTATTTTGATAAATAAAAGGCAAACAATGCTGATTTCAGGTGAGACAGCTCGTTACGAGCTGACTCGCCTGAATCAGTATTGTTTGCAAAAACCTCAATATTGCCTTTGGCGCTGAAAGAGTTAACGTATGTACCAAGGAAATACTTCACACATAGTATTGTCCCGCGTCTAGCGAATATTACTGTTACTCCACTTTGACTACATTTAGGATACGAAAAAGGAGAAGGATATTTGTGTAGGCTTAAATTTACAAAGTTTCTTGTCAATACAATACAATACTTCAAACAAATACAATCAAATCCAGGTCAGTTAAAACGAATGGAAATCCCTTCCATTTACATACACACATACACATATATAAATATACATATATACACCTATGTACACATATACACATATTATACACTTAAATATGCATGCCCACTTACACATACACATACATATTCACACAAATGTATCATACAATTTCGAACATTCGTAATATTTAGATTAATATTGGCATAAACGTTAGTGGGTTATACTTCTACCTTTGTGTCTGAATATGCATTAAAAAAAATGTATGGACGAAATCTGGAAAATATCAAAAATTAGGTCAATGACCCTACCATAATGTTTGATGCGTTATTCTGGAAATATTGAAGCCTGGACTTTCAACGTCGAATTGCAATAAAATATAACTCGATCACATATCGAGTTTAATAAATAGGTTCCCGATTAAATGTCAACACGAAACAGATACATATTACACGTACTTTTTCGCGAGTTTTATCTCATTTACATATCGAGGAGTTTGTTAGAATTTGTTACTCCGGTGCTAGTCAATATAGTTCCACCTTTTTTAGAACTGAACTTGCACCAGTTGTACAAGTATTTGCATCACGGAGGCGTCCAATTATTACAAAATGTCCGTTTATTACTCTAGTTAACATCAAAACACATTAAACATTTAATTTACGTAATTGAAAACAGAAGTGACATAATGCAATTCACATTTAAAATCGACAGTTCGACGAAATTAAACAACAAATCTGGTGCAGTGTAATTAACACAGGAGAAGGTTTATTTCATAATTGACGCAATGGGAATAGCAAGTCTGTCAAATTAAACACTTCGTTTGATCGGAAAAGTGCGCACGAAACGTTCAAGGTTTGCAATATCGATATCACAAATTGAATCTAAATTGGTAAATTCGTTTAAAAACGCTGTTTTGTTTATCAGCGTATGTAAATGTTATATTAAAACTTCATTGACAAACTTTTCGTATCTTCCAAATTGAAAACATTTTAACTATTTCAGCGCCGAATTCCTTAAAGTACACTCCTCCATGTTCAAATTCGGGCAATTCAATTTTTCACGTAAGAAGAGTTTTGGAATATTTTGATAACGAAATGGCAAACAATACTAATCACAATCGAGACAGCTCGTTAAAGACCTCAATATTGCCTTTGGCGCTGAAAGAGTATATTTTGTAAAATAAATATACACAAAATTGGTTTTAAAGAGCGTTTCTCATTTATCAATATAGACCCTCTTTTCAAAGTCGTTTTCTGTAGATGTATTTGTTTGCGAGAGAGGAATAAATTCTGCAGGGTAATAGTGCAGAAGTAATATAAGATAATGATCGTCTGCTTCGCTTCAGGTCTAGAGGAAATGAAAGCAATAAGTCCGGAAATTTTTTCATCGGGCAAAAAATAAACCTCTTTGTGGTACATAATTTTGCGTGATATTGCCTTAATTAACTCTTTCTGGCATTCAACAATTTTGCATCAGACGACTTGATAACCACGTAGACAAACATATTGAAAATATATATCTATTAAAGAATAATATGATTCTGAATAGAGTTGGGGAAAAATGTGACGAAGAAAGGACTTGTTGCTTATCATTTGTCACACTGCTTTAAGTCGTCTTCTACAAATGCGTTAACCCTTTCGGCGCCAAAGGCAATATTGAGCTTTTTGCAAACAATGCAGATTCAGGTGAGTCAGCTCGTAACGAGCTGTCTCACCTGAAACCTGCATTGTTTGGCTGTGAGTTATAAAAATATTCCAAAAATCCTATACCATGAAAATAGAGTCGTCCGAGTTTGAACATGGAAGAGTCTACTTTAAACAATTCAGCGCTGAAATGGTTAAACTATGTTTGTAGAAGGTTGTTGTTAAGATGACATATGAGCCGTTCGGCGAAAAAAACAACATCGTGGACTCTGCGTTAAGTATCGACCCGGAATAGCCTAAGGATACTGCGCAGGCTAATCCGGGCAGGCGCTTTTCGCCTCCTGTGAAATTTCTGATTTAGGAATCATTACTCTATACCTGATTCCCCCTTAGACGGAATGTGTCGGTCCGGATTAGACTGCACGAACTGTGCAGGCTGATCTGAGTCGATAACTTACGCAGAGACCACAATGTTGGTTTTCACGTGGAACGGCTCATCTGAGCTCGTCCATGGTAAAAGCTATACGCTGGCTTTTGTGAACTGTTAAGATTCAGATCAGCCTATATATCCGTACAGTTTCAGCCAATAACTTCACAGATCATATGTTACTTACACCATATTGTTAGAAGCGGTTCTTTCAACTTGGGAGATAAATCTGATTAGGTAGAAATGCTGATCTGAGCCTACAATATTCCGAAATGCAAACTATATTAACCCTTTCCCACAACATACAACAAATATGCATCAGACCACTTAGAAAACACCTAGGCAAAAACCATGCAAACTCTCTATAATTGTTGGTATAATTACTGGAAAAAATGAGAACTTTGTTGCAAATTGAGAAATTACTCGTTTTGAGCAATTTCTTCTTTTGTCACAATGTTTTCAGAATCATTACAAAATCTTAACCGTCCGGAAGTACGTCTTTTATCCCTAACAGAACCTTCTGACAACATATGGAAGTGCAGCCCCGCTAGTCTTGGGCCTTTATAAACTTTAAATGATGTCAAAGCTGAGTGGATAATCAGACCCTAACTCGGAATACGCGGTGCCTATGTTTAATCGATTGTTTGGTGTTTTACGCCGCTTTCAACAATTATTCTGTTTTATCACGACGTTTCCTTGGTAAGTTACCAATACTACTGGTCCATGTATCATTGTACAAGCCAGTCCGTCGAAATGCTAACTAACCCCGCAACCCTGAGCGCCGAGTAAGCCAGCCATTACTTCCATTTTTAAAGTATTTGTTAATACCCGGTCGGGGATCGAACCAGCAGCTCTGATGAAATCATGAACTTAATCTGTATGTTTATATATTTTCAGTGACGGTTATATGTATACCAATAGCAGTTGGCCGGGCCTTGCATAAGCTCTGGATTTACGGGGAGTTTATGTGTAAGCTGACCGGTTTCCTACAAGGTAAGTCTATGAACGGAGCTCCGGGAAAACCGACCTTAGCGTCAGTTATACACTTTTGGAGAAGTTTGCCTGCCTATCCATGCTCAAGGATACGAAAATAATGAAAACAGTTTTGCGAAGAGAGCAGAGCTAGATTGGACTGCCCGGAAGCGTTGTCTGATCTGGATTTACACTGATTGCAAATGCTTTAGGATGGAATTCGCAGTGCGACGCTAGTATGCATCTTTGACAGTTGACCATGCCAAGCCCCGGTAGGTCAGTCGGTATCGAAACGGGCTGTCAATCAAGGGGTTGTGAGTTCGAAACCCCAACTCGGCCAACATTCTTTTCTACGTTTGACAAAAGTCACTGGGTAAAGCGTCATTCGTCTTCCACCAATAGGTTAACAGACAATGTGGAAAGGCAGCCAGTTGCTTGGAACGTTGCTTGGAACGTTGCTTGGAACGTTGCTTGGAACGTTGCTTGGAACGTTGCTTGGAACGTTCTGCATATCTGCTTATTGACCAACAAATAACATTGGACCCCTTTCCCACATACACAACATTTAAAAACAACTATATGAAAAATCTCTGTAAATAAATGTATAATTATTTAATAGAATTGAAAGCATTGTTTCAAAAGGAGTATTTGATCATCATGAGCAAGTTCTCCTTTTGGCGCAATGTTTTTTTCAGAAAAGTCGTCTGCTGCAGAGTCGTCAAAATAGTTCTGTACAAAGGAATTGGTAATCGTTTCTTTTCAAATGGAGTTGCTCATATTACATGATTACCCGGTTTCTGGAAATTTTCCATAACCCTTTGCCTCATATAGACACTTTCTGACGCCTCTGCAGCAGACGGCTTTTTGAAAACATAGTGACAAAAGAAGAAATTGCTCAAAACGAGCAATTTCTCCTTTTGCCACAATGCTTTCCACTTTTAGTCATAAGTTATCCATTCAATTATAGAGATTTTCTATCTTTTGATAAAATATGTTCAAAGACGTCTGCTGCAGAATTGTCGTACGAGGGAAAGGGTTAAAACAAATTCCACGTATGAAGATGTAATGTAATATGATAAGGATCATCGAGAAGTGACTGAAGCAGTAGAAAAAACATAATCGCTAGCTTGTGCTACTTTGAACATTCAATCAATTCCCATCAGTAATTAAAGGAATGTAATGAACACCAACTCCCTTGGTTTGTGAAGCCGTAGAATAGACCGTCTTCCCGTCTTCATAGCGCCTTATGGACGTGGAACTTGCTTTCGCTAATAATAATTAGAAGAAAATCGGATAGTGTTGCATCGCCATTTCGCCGAGGCCCGGTAGCGACATGGAATGTTAATCCATGGGTTCTTAGTTCAACCCCAACTCGGCCAACATTCTTTCCGACGTTAAACAAAAGTTAATGAGACAGAAGTCATTAGGGTCTAACATGTCGAAAAGCTTCCCGTGGATGTGGATTGACTGTCGTGTGGAATTTTTGTATGAGAAAGCCAGGAATGTGAACTGGCCGCCGTGATATGACTGAAAAACTGTTGTGAACTGGCCGCCGTGATATGACTGAAAAACTGTTGTGAACTGGCCGCCGTGATATGACTGAAAAACTGTTGTGAACTGGCCGCCGTGACACTGATAAGACTGATAAGACTGAAAAACTGTTGGAAACGGACTTCAACCCCAATCATTCAATGCATCTCCATTCCAGAACTACAAGTCGGACTTCACTGTTATCATTTAGATAGAAGTTACGTATGTTTCATTTGTAGGTCACAAAAGTTCAAACAAATTCCTTCTTTGTTTCCATGTAAGTCAACGCTGCAGATTTAAACCTCAATTGCGACACTGTGTTTGCTATTCTTAGTTAAAGCATCCTATATTACTGAAAAGAGTTACCTCTGAACTGTTTAATAATCCAATTAAAATGGAGGTCATGTATTATGAAAGAAAGAAAAAGCCCGCGAAAATGGTTATCGTCATTTTGGACGAAAACGGACTGGGACGAAACTGGTTTTACAGATTCTCTACTTTCACTTTCGAACAAGGTGAACATACTAACAAGACCTACTCGGGCTGAGGGTGTCTCGCCCTTCTAGGAAAACCAGATATTAAAAGGTATCAATATGCAAACAAAATGTAAAGTCGATAACACGTAAAAAAGAATTTGATGAAGAAAAATCTAGTGGTTAAATAACGTAAAGATTGAATGAAGAAGGAGACTTCTAGAGTGTTCAGAAGATTATTGCAACATGTGACCTACTGATTTAGTTCTTGAAACCCCATGACCCAGTTTAAAACTTGACCAAGACCTGATGCAGACAATTGTTGTGATTAAATTTCATGAAGATTGAACATCACAAGAGAATTCTAGAGTGTTCACAAGGTTATTCTAACAATTGACCTCGTCACCTTGATTGGAACTTGACCAAGATTTGATGGAGATAAACTTTCATGAACAATGAATGAAAAGTGTGGGTTCTACAGTTAAAGTTAACTAACTTTACCAGGGTTAAGTTAACCAATGTTGAGTTTTGTCAAAATATGACATTGGCCTTGGTAACTTTGATGTTGAATGATGAAAACAAATGTTTTGATAAACGTTCATGAAGATTAAATGAAAAATGTAAGCGCTACAGTCAAAGTTAACCAAGGTTAAGTTTTGAGGTTAAGTTACCTAACCAAGGTCAAGTTCTGACCTTGAACATTTTGACGTTGAATATTGTCCCATGACCCAAGGTTAAGTTACCTAACCACGGTCAAGTTCTGCCAAATTATAACCTTGACCTTGAATGATGTTCCATGACCCAACAATACATCTGAAAAAGTTTCAGAAAAATTCCAGCAGGTGTTGCTGAGATATAACAAAGGTTAAGTTTTGAGGTTAAGATACCTAACCAAGGTCAAGTTCTGGTTAATAATGACCTTGACCTTAAAAATGTTGACGTTGAATGATGTTCCATGACCAAACAATACAGACATCGAGCGTGATTAATATAAGCCCAAGGCTTGTTTCGCAATCGATGTAAAATAAATAAGTTTAAACTAATACATCTGACAAGGTTTCATAAAATTTTCCAGCAGGGGTTGCTGAGATATAGATATTTGTAAAAGTGGCCGCCGCCGTCGCCGGAAAAGTGACTGCTATGTCTCACTCCACTATCGTAGGCGAGACCAAAATAATCAAATCGTTTATTTCCAGTGCACCCTATACACATTTAAAATGAATTTTAACAACTCAATGGCATATATTCAATGCACTCTGGTGAAGGTATACACTACTAATTTCTACACAAACAAAGTTTTTTTAAGGGAATACTTGGCTCTGGCGAGACGGTTGGCCTAAGCATTCACTAAAGGCACTAACAAACTGAAACCCCATTTACGCATGACAAAGCTTTATTATCATCGATTGAAACGCTAGTGATGTGATTTGTATCACAAGATATTAATTACATCTTTCCCACATTAAAAAGAAATTTGCAGCGGACGTCTTTGAAAAGCATCCAGGCAAATATTTGAAAATTCTCTTGAGATTGAGTTGAAAACTTTGTGGCAAAATGAGAAATTGCTCTACATGAGAATGTTTTCCCCTTTTGCCCTAACGTTTTCAAAGGTTGTCTGCTGCAGATGCATCAAAATGCGTCTTTATGTGGGCAAGTGTTTACAAAACACTAATTGTTTACGATATATAGCTTTATTCCTAGTATGCAGACCGTGTAATCACCACTGCTGCCTTGTATAATAAACGTTGCACACATACAGACACAATTTAACGCAATAGCAGCAGACGACTTTCGAAAACATTGTAGCAAAGGTGAAATTGCTCATGATGAGCAATTTCTCCTTTGGCCACAATGTTTTCAACTTTATATAACAATTAAGCTATCTTTAATGGACATTTTTCAGGGTTTTTTCACAATGTTTTCAAAGTCGTCTGCTGCAGATTTGTTGTATGAGGGAAGGGGATAATATACCTTTCCCGCATACAATATAACAGAATTGAAACTTCAACAAATCCGCGGAAGTTGACTTAAACAATATTTAGTCAAACACATGGAAAATCTCTTTAAATGAGGCTATTATTACTGAAACAAATGTTGAAAACGTTGTTACAAAAGGAGAAATAGCTCTTGTCTAGCAATTTTACCTTATGTCACGATGTTTTCCAAATAATTCGTCTGCTGCAGAGGCGTCATACGTTATCCAACTAGCCAGCGCATGGTATGTAGTGGTTAGATTGTCCGCATTGAGTGCCAGAAACAGGGGTCCTATCTCTAGTCACGTATAACCAAAAGCTTTCTTTACATCTCGAACATATTGATTCATTCCTTGGCGATGAGGAATAAGTTGACAGCATATCGATTGTGGCGACGGTGTCAAAATAAACTAACCAATAACACTGGCAATTCATCAAATGGAAGATAGATTACTGAAATATTATTTAATTTTGTTATATTTTATTGGGCTTTTATGCCGTGTTAAACATTAGTTCAGTTATATAAAAGGTGACTGTTCACTTATTCATGATCACTGGTTAAACAAACTAGTACTAGGCTAGGATATGGGAATTGTACATGGGCACTCCAACATGACCACCGCAACGCGAATAGGAATCGAACCTGGGACGTGCGGTTCCGAATCCCTAGGCTTACTTCGAGGCGGATTATTGAAAAACTATGCAAGCAAAAATGTGCACGAAAGAAGAGTGTCCTACAATACACATATAACGTTTGCCAAAAGATGCTTCTTTGTTTGAATGTTTTTTTAACGCTGCGTTCAAAAATATGTAAGTGATATCACGGCGTTTCATGGGTCATTGGTTAAAACAGTATTATTCATACTGACATTAATGCATCCGTCATTGTGTTATACTCGCAAGCCCGAGCGCCAAGAAGGGAAGCCATTTCTAGACGTAACCTCAAAAGGTCAGGCTAACTAAAAAATTGTCACACATGCTTAAATACTTCAAAGAGTAATCATAATGCTTACGCTATCCGAACTTGATCTTCAATTAAACGCCGAGTTCACGTCATTTTAGATAAGCGTTTCACGTTTAAGCCTAACGTTTTGACGTTACGTCCTACAATTTTTTTAACATTTCCAAATCTGCAAAAGTATCGAGAATCTCTATAAATAAAAGTAGTTTTTCATTATGAGCAATATCTCCTTTTGCCACAATGTTTTCAAAAGTCATCTGCTTCAGAGGCGTCAGAAAGCGTCTGTATGTTGGAAAGGGTGTACTACTACACCATATAGACGGTCGTCTATCAATATTCAATACATAACCAATGTCTGATTTTAATGAACAGATCGACAGAACCACGGAAAGACAGAATTCTCTATTATATAGCGACCATGACAAACGTCACAATAACGTACATACTCGGCATGTCAGTACAGCCAAGACTCAGAACAGCAAGAAATCAATGAATGAATGGTGTTTTAAGTCCCGTCGACAACTAAGGTCATTTTGGGCGCTTATTAATATACTTACTGTAAATGATGAAATAATTAAAATTGAAACATAAATAACCAGTTTATTAGACAAAACAATCAAACATGATGTATGCCATACTTAACATTTAATATAAAACAACATGTTAGCCAATGTAAAAAAGGATTTAGGCAAACAAGCCAAACATTACTATGTAATACTTAACATAAAGATAAACAATATCTGAGAAAATGTGGAACAGGATCAGTAAAGGTAATGAATGTGCAAAAGCACTATTTAAGAAATAATCATATTTTATCAAAAATATTAATTTCTCTTAGGAAATCAAATAAAAGTTCAGGTTTGACAGACTGCACGATATCAAACAATCATTTAGGTTGAATCAATGGAACATGATAAGATATATTACATTTTTATAGACAATTCATCTCATAAGTCATGCGCAAATCCAGCTAATAGTAATGAAATGTGATAGCGGAAGCCAAACCATGCGACACCAAACGTATGCTCAAGGGAGGTAACTATTTTAATAACTGAAGTCGGTCGGGTAAATCGTTAAATTTTGCTACTCTTCACCATGAATTGAACGATAACCAATAACACGAATATTCCAGGGTAATCTTACGTCAAATCCCCCCGAACTTCTGTGTCTGTTATTTGGAGTATATATTCAGAAACGGTTGCTTTCGTGCGGCACTATTATTGCTGGTAACAAAACTGCCAATTAACTGTGAGTACGTCATTTCCTTTGATTTGATTATATACTACGATAAAACGCCCTTGTAGCTATAGATAGTTACATAAGCTTCCAGTAGTTAGATACAAGTATTTTAGACGCGTCTTGCGATGTGTGGTCTTAATGTCTCTGATTTGATATCATTTACTATTATTTCGCATACACCAGTGAGGCTATATATACTCACACGAAAAAGAAAGTGTGCACTATTAAATTGGGCATAACGTTTTTGTTACAAAGTTTAGATATACGGATTTATCATCATGAGTGAAGAAAATAACCCTTCACACATTGCACCCATTTACCCACAGGAGGAGGCCACAACAGATACTGATAAATTGTCACGTAACTTGACAAATATCCGAAGACAAAAAAGCAGTTACAAAACATTACAAAAATGCAACTTTTACTTTTCACCCCTACGTTATTCACACGTAAAAAACAATGTTCTGATAATTATCAAATTTCAATTAAAAGTAAAACATCGTATAGCCAATACATTTTTGCACATTTTGATACCAAATTTGCCTATATTTTGCTTCTATAAGTATAAAAAAAATCCCTCTAACCAAGTGCACACTTTCTTTTTCGTGTGAGTATATAATTCTATATATTTCTCAGAAGATGCATTTATGTCTATACTTAACTCAGAAAGTAAAGACTCTGGTATGCCTGTGCGGATGCATTAACCCCAAAATCGCTAGACGCGGCTGATTTATGTATTACTTATATGTTCTTATATTATTAGCATAGTTCTTACGAACATATTTCAGATCAGGGTATCAAACGAGCTCGGATGAAAGCCTTGAGGTGCGACTTGAAACACGTTATGCATTAATTCATTTATTATAAAAGCTGATGATTAGAAAAAGTACCTTGTTAAATAATAGCGCGGGGAGATCATAAAGGGGTTAATTATGTAGGTGTTAAAAAAGGTGTTTATACAGTTCTTTGTTGTAGTTGTAGTTTGCTGTATTAGCAATCGTTGACTTAAACGCTCTGTAAGTAGTAGCCACTTTACGATAATTCACCTGAAGTCAAAAAAATAACAAGATAGAAATGGATGATTCTTTAAAACCGACAGATATTGATTGATTGAATTAAGCACCATTTCCAACAAGTCTTCGGTCATATCACGGCAAACAGTTCACCTACCCGAATGTTTCCCGGCTTTCTCACACCAGTAACAGGCTCTCACATAACTATCTCTCCAAACAACTGGATGTCCAGTGGAGGAAACTACACATATGCAGCAGGCTTCTCTTTGAATATCTTGGAAATAATGTAAACATCCCCTTAACGTATAGATAAGAGATGCATTATTAAATGGAGTAAAACACCTCTCTTTTTGGTCACAACATGTATACGTCGTCCGCGTTAACATTTGTCTAGGTTTTTGTTTGCTTGTTTTTGTCTTAACACAACAAAGAAAGAGAGAGAGAGAAAAAAACTAAACAATATATTTTTTTCAAAGATCCATGGTTATTACATTGTATGTAAATGTTAAAGGAACCAGAACTGATCCTTGACCTGTACCTTCATTATTTTCCACGTGCAGATTTGTTTAATGTGAGAAAGGGTAAATATAGCCACAGCCTTTAAACCGTTTCCCACATACAGACGCTTTCGGATGACTCTGAAGCAGACAACTTTTGAAAACATCTTGACAAAATGAGAAATTGCTCATCATGAACAATTTCTCAGTTTGCCACAATATGTTTTAACTATATTTAACAATTACAATTTCATTTATATAAAGTTTTCTCATATTTTCGCCAAGATGCTTTCAAAGTCGTCTGCTGCATATGTGTTGTATGCGGGAATGAATTAACCCTCTGTTCCAAGTGCAGATTTGTATTATGTGGGTTAAGTAATGCTTAAGCCTCTTAAAATGATGTTCGTGATCTTCGAATAAATGAGTGGAAACATTGACAGAATTCAAGGACGGAATAATGGAAACACGACGTGAAATAACACTACAAGCCCACGTAAATCGTGGTTGACATTCACCTGAAACAATTTACCACATGTAGACGCTTTCTGACGCCTCTACAGCAGACGAGTTTTGGACAAAATGATGACAAAAGGAGATACTGCTTATGATGAGCAATTTCTCCCTGACCACAATTTTGTTCAACTATATTCAATTATTATAATTTCATTTGCAGAGATTTTTCATATTTTTGTCAGCAGTGAGGGCAAATGTGCTATAATTGTTCTCTCACAAATACAGCATCGACTGTATAGTAAAATATAGTCCATGGTCAATGAACTGTCGCAAGATGAACACATAACAAGGTCAATTAACCCTTTCCCTCATATAGACGCTTTCTGACGCCTCTGCAGCAGACGGCTTTTTGAAAACATAGTGACAAAAGAAGAAATTACACAAAACGAGCAATTTCTCCTTCTGCCACAATGTTTTCCACTTTTAGTCATAGGTTATCCATTTAATTATAGAAATGTTCCACTTTTTCACAAAATATGTTCAAAGTCGTCTGCTGCAGAATTGTCGTATGAGGGAAAGGGTTAAAGCGACTGAACTCCAGATGCCCAACTGTCGAAAAAAAATAAAAATTTCCAATTTTAAGAGAATAAGTGTTATTTTTATATTTGGGGCATTAAAATATGATAACTGACATATTACATACCCCTATAATCGGTGAGATTTTCTTGTTTTTGATACTTCTTCCATCGCAAATTCTACCCTGTCAGTAACGGGGTAAGTTTATAAATAGCTTTCGATGCTTTTAATCTCATTCATCACGTGACTTGAACAGTCGTCACGTGAATTGAAGAGTCGTCACATGACCGATAGGACGCATGCGCATTAAATGAAACATTTTTATACCATGAAGGTTTTATGCAAAATCACGAGGAGCTCATGCAATCACAAACAAATCTCTATGATTACTGTTCGATCCCCAGTCGCGGAACTACGGTCATGGTGGAGTGCCCTTGGGCAAGGCACATTTTCTAGCCTAGTACTGGTTTGTTTACCCAGGGATCATGAATAATTAAATTTAATTGCGCGCTAAATGACCTTAGCTGTCGATGCGCCATAAAACAATATACATTCATTCATTCATTCATTGTGATTGCATGAGCTCCTCGTGATTTTGTACACTATATATTTTGCGGCCTACAAAAGCGACACGAGTCTCATAAGATCCCTTTTTCTGTTACTGTTTAGTAACACACCGCTAACATGCTGTACCTTCTAATTATAGGAATATAAATGTTTCCATAACCATTTCCTTATTGCAGACGCATTCTGATATGTGTGTAGCAGACGACTTTTGATAACAAGGCTTATATCATTTTTCCAGTCGATTCAATTATTTCCATGGTCATTCTCAGGGATTGTTCTCGTAGATGAGATAAGGCAAACTGACTGATGACAATTTAATCACGTTTGCATGTGATATGGCCAACTTACAGATGACAAATTAATTATAAAGCGTAAAGCAAGTAAACCTTGCCACGTGGACTTAATCATTGAGCTTTTATTTACTGGCATAGACGTAATTCGCAATCGAATCTTTGTTTATGTATAAGTTAGTATCTCGGAGGCGAATACACGTTGGTGCGTGAATAATGACAATTTGGCAGTAGGAGATGACCTCTATCGCCTAACGAACTCGCTATACCGATTAAGAGAACGAAGTCGGGCAGAATGACGAGATCTTTATTGACTAGTACAAGGCAATTCATTGTGAATTCATTGTGAACTCTTTCCCCGCAGTATGTCTTGTCACGGCGGGGTAATGTTAATGTTTTCATGCCAATTTGTATAGTTGGCTCTTAATCGAAACTGTTCTCCAGAAGCGTACAGACTGCTTGTATGGTGAACGAGGGAGATCTTAATTAGACTGTGTAAATACACAGGCTGATCTTGATTTCGCCGGACAGTGCAAATCCGGAATGTTGGTTTGCGTATGACTTTGCCTGATTAAACCAGACATTTTATAAATCCGCCTCCATATTGTGGCATGAAATCGTGACCTTTTTCTTATACGGATATTATGCTCTGTTTTACTTGTAGTTTTAGTTCGAAGATTAAATTTGTTAAGCTGTTGAATGTCAGCCGCTTTTTTTCTACGGGATACTCGAATTTTAACGTTCCATCAATAGTCAGATTTTGTTTTTACCTTCACCCACATACAGACGCTTTCTGAGGCCTCTGCAGGAGAAGACTTTTAAGATAAAACGTTGAAAGCTAGAACGCATAAGTGCATGTGAACTGGTCGCCGTGATATGACCAAACAACTGTTAAAAACGGCGTTAAAACCCAATCAATCAATCAAGCAACCAACCAACCAATCAATCAATCAACCAACCAATCAATCAATCAATCAACCAATACATCACTCAATCAATCAATCAATTAACCAACCAACCAATCAATCAATCAACCAATACATCAATCAATCAATCAATCAATCCCTGGAGTCATATATAAATCCTTTCCAACATACACCGGCTTTCTGACGGCTCTCCAGCAGACGCCTATTGCCGCAACGTTTTCAAATATAATACTTTCATTTAAAAAGAGTTTTCATATCTTTGCCAATATGTTTTCAAAGTCGTCCGTTGCAGATTAGTTGTATGTCGGCGAGATTTAAATCTTATCTGATTACAACCATTCTATTGTTTCAGGTGTGAGTGTGGCAGCCAGTGTCTTTACGATAGCCTTGTTGAGTATAGACAGATTCCTAGCCATCAAACATCCCATGTTGTTTAGACGGGTCAGTACTAATAGAGTTGCCATCAAACTTATCATAGCCGTGTGGATCGTGTCACTGGTGTTAATGTCGCCATTATTAATAGTTCGAAAGACATCAGCTATTGACCTTATTCCGTCAGATCCGGTTTATTTCTGCGGAGAAATATGGCCGCATCATTCAAGCCGGAAACATTATGATATCGTGCTATTCGTCATCTTTTATGTGGTTCCCGGCGCTATTGTGTGTTCATCTTACGGAATGATTGGTAGTGAACTATGGAAAGAGGATAAGGATCTTAAACGGACAGAATCGGAAACCAGTCGTGGACTTGGTAAACAAATGATGCGTGGGCGCAAGCGCGTTGCCAAAATGTTGGTAGCCCTCGCTATTCTCTTTGCCTTATGCTGGTTACCGTATCATAGTGTCAGTCTATATTTAGATTTCCACAGTACACATAAACAGCTATTGGATATATTACCTTATACAGTGTTTCTTGGCCATTCGAATAGTGCCTTTAATCCCATTCTATATTTTTACTCCAGTCGTAGCTTCAGGTGTTTCCTGGTCAGAATGCTTCGATGTAAAAAGAAGCGATATAAACCAGTTCGACAGGTAGGTATTGCTTAAATTATTTCTGCCATTCTATATATCTTTTATCATTCTTTAAGTTATTTTACGACGTTTCCTGTGAAAATTACCAGTACTTCCGGTCCATTTATCCTGGCACCAGAGAGTCAAAGGTCAAAGGTAATGCAAATTCCCATAATCCTTAGCACCAAGGACGGAAAGTAATTACCATAATGTATAAATTGTTTTGCTAAAACCAGGCCAAGGATCAAAGTCAAGACCTTCTGCGCCCGATGCATTACAAAATGACAAAACTATTGGAAATGTCTCATTAAGACAATGATTCATTGGAATTATGTAAGAACAAAATTGCAAATGACGAACAAAGTAAAAGAAACATCTTTGAATAATTTTCAAATTTCATTTAGTTTAACCCTTTCCCTCATATAGATGCTTTCTGACGCCTCTGCAGCAGACGGCTTTTTGAAAACATAGTGACAAAAGAAGAAATTGCACAAAACGAGCAATTTCTCCTTCTGCCACAATGTTTTCCACTTTTAGTCATATGTTATCCATTCAATTATAGAGATTTTCCATTTTGTGACAAAATATGTTCAATGTCGTCTGCTGCAGAATTGTTGTATCAGGGAAAGGTTTAAGCCGAGGGATTTGTGATGTGCAAATTGCATTGTTGCACCCGGGCGTATAACTAATGTAATTTCGTTGCAAAACAGACGCGTTCTATTATTACTCGATTATTTAGACCATTTTTTGAGAGAACAATTGTGCAAATCGTCTGATATTATAGTGCTACCCTTGTAAGCCGAATGCAATCCATTTTATTCTTCCTTAATCATGATGAAACTTCGAACTAACTGCAAATCGATTTGACAGAGATGCTGACTTAACATTATTCAAAGGAATACACATATCCAAAACTGTCACGTGTTGTAGTGGTGGTGCGTCCGCTTAGGGGACGGAAGGTCGCGGGAGTTAGCGGGTTATATCCCCGGCCTAGACATACCGATTACTTTTAAAATGGTATGAATTGATATCTCGCTTAGGATTGGGTCATCCCTGGCGGCAGGGGTCCCCAGGTCGATATTCCTGCGGTCCGGACCAATATATACTTAGAAAGATCCTCAGTGACCGGTTCCTATTTACAGTAAATTTTAAAGCAGAACACCTTTAAAATTGTTTTTGCAAAAACAAATCTATATATCTATTAATGAAAGTACAATTATTCAGAAACAATTTCTTCCTTTGCCGCAATGTTTTCAAAAGTCGTCTGCTACAGATGTGTCAGAATGAGTCAACAATTGGGTAGGATTTTAAGCCTGACATGTTACATCAAGTATACAATCTGATCTTTGACACGCTAGGGAAAAAAATAACTCTACGTAATATTAACATAGTTTTCTTAATCTAAGTCACTGGAATGAGATTCACAGTTGAGCTGTATACAACTAAATGCATATTCTGACGAAAAGCTAGAACGGTAGCCCAAGCAGTTGTACGCAAATGTTGCTTTATTCAATGCCAAATCGTAGTGTCATTAAGATTCCAAATTGTCAGACGTAATGTGCTTTACGAAAAACAAACATTTGCGACAGGTATAGATCCAGATCAGCAAGCGCATCTGCGAAATCTTACATGGATCTGCACTTTTCGCTTGTAAGTCATAGAACCTTTAGAAACAGAATAACGTTAAGGTTGGAATTCTCAGAGCAACGCTAACATTACGTCATTATTCTCATCCACAGGAAAACGTAATCGTACGGTGCACACGTGACAACAAGACGACAACGGCCTTGACCCGACGACCTTTTGTACGAATTCTCTCCAGCAGTAGCCTCGTCTCCAGAAGCGGTAGCGTTAAATTCTCACGTTCAAGTAACACCAGCTTACGATCTTCGTCCGGAAAAAACAGCTTCAAATCATCCCCGCACAGACGAAATGAACTGTTGGGGTCACCAAGGTCACCGAAGAATAGAGACTTCGAAAAGAACTGCCAATATTTTTTCATGCCGAATGGATGTCCCGAGATAGCCGTCATCGAAGCTTCCTACAATGAAAATGGACCTTTAGACGCGTTATCTAATGATAAATCGTATCATAAAAAAGCTTTTATGGAAGCCACGATAAGTATACCAACGACTATCAATGAAGAAAGTAGCCGGCATAATTCTCTTGTGCCGCCTATTAAACCGACGCTAAGTATAGAAGCCATATACGAGGAAACGATTGTAGAATCAACTTGTAACAGTAGCGAGAAAGGAACCACTATTCAGCTTAAGAATATCTCTATGTCAAATGATAATACCTCGAATATTGACGATAGGACGCTTACACCAGCCTGTGGCACTCCGGTATCTATCGGTGTACCGATTGTAAATGATTGTGAAAATTGTAATTAAATTTATTTTTTTGATTCGTTGTTTGTTAGAGTGTTTGGGTAAGTAAGTTATCCTGCACAGGGGCCTCGCTAAATTCAAACATTGGAAGGTGTTTAACGACACTTTCAACAATTTTTCAGTTATATGAACTTGATTGATTGATTAATTGATTGATTGATTGATTGATTGATTGATTGATTGATTGGAGTTTAACGCCGTTTTTAAAAAAATCTCAGTTATATCTACTCATGCATTTCCTGGTTTTCTCAAACCAGTACTCCACACCACAATCTTCCCATGCAACTGGCTGCTTTTCAACATAGACTTAGCCCATTGGTGGAATTGACTTTTGTCAATCGCCGGAAAGAAAGTTGGCCGAGCCGGTATTCGAACTCACAACCCCTGGATTGACAGCCCGCGTCGCTACCAACTGAGCTACCGGGGCTCGGCTATATGAACTTATATCAGAGCGTTTCCTGGGTAGGTTACCAGTACGTATTGCTCATTTATCCTGACACCAGCCACAGTCACTCGCAATGCTAACCCCGCAACCCTGAGCACCAAGGAGAACAGCCATTTCTACCATTTATAAAGTATTTGGTATAAGCAGACCGGGGATCGAACCCGCGGGGCTTCTGCACCAGAGGCGGAGGCACTACATATACACCACTGAAGCGGTTGGACTTGCTATAATTCGATGGCGAAAAGAATCCCTAAATCAACTCGAATATCGATATGTGCCAGTGGTTACTTGATTTATATAAAATCATTTATATATAAAAGAATTGTCAACTTGGTATTTCATTCATACTTAAGTGATTATTATTGAATTTTATGAAATTCAAGCCATTGTTAAATGCATATAGAGAAAGAAAGTGTACCAGCAGTTCTGATTGCTCGTATCAGACATGTGATCTGCTGTAACACGGTTTTTCAAAAGACAGATTCGTTCCAGAAATGAGCCGTCCCGCGAGAAAACCAACATTGTGGACTCTGCGTAAAGCATCGACCCGGATCAGTCTAAGC
Organism: Serripes groenlandicus; assembly: GCA_031761405.1. Taxonomy (NCBI): domain Eukaryota; kingdom Metazoa; phylum Mollusca; class Bivalvia; order Cardiida; family Cardiidae; genus Serripes; species Serripes groenlandicus. The sequence goes on along the minus strand of JASEVX010000001.1, from coordinate 177,965,787 downwards.
ATGCCACGTAGGCTAACCCGGACAGACAATGTTCGACTCCAGCGGATTTTTTCTGTTTCAGGAATAATTACTCTATACCTCTATACCCATGAGACGGAATGTGTCGGCCCGGATTAGCCTGCGCGGACTGCACAGGCTGATATTGGTATATGCATTACGCAGGGACCATAATGTTGGTTCGATATATTTCGAGTACACGCATGTTATAACGGGGTTAGTTTTGTTAATCAGACGTTTTCTATTTGATAAAATATCTGATTTGTTTGAATGTATCCTTCACACAGATCAGCTTAGCGTACATACAGAGGTAAAGGCAGTTTACAGAGCGCTTTTCGAATCGCTTAACCATCTTACCCGAATACCGGGCCATCCAAAAGACTAAATAAACAGTAGCAGTGGCTGTGTTTCATTACGTTCGACGAACCTCGGTAGCTCAGTAGGTAGCGACGCGGGCTGTCAATCCAGGGGCTGGGAGTTCTAACCCTAGCTCGGTCGACATTCTTTCCGACGTTTGATAAAATTCAATGCGACAGGCATCATTCGTCTTCCACCAATGGGCTACCAGTCCATGTGGAGAAGCAGCTAGTTGCTTGGAAAGATTGTTGTGTGGAGTACTGGTGTGAGAAAACCAGGAAACCCATAGGTAGTGAACTGGTCGCCGTGGTATGACTGATTTGTTTTAAAACGGCGTCAAATCCCAACCAACAACAACAACAACGTTAAGGAAAGGACAGATACTATGAAACACCAGTGCCCGGACAGCCTTTACACAGAAAAATACGTGATATGAATAGAATACCATTGAAGGCGGCTTAAAACACATTTGAGCCGTTCCACGAGAAAACCAACAGTATGAACTATGCGTGATGTATCGACCCAGATCAGCTTGCGCAGGCTATACCGGCCGACACATTCCGTCTCAGGGGGATAGAGGCATAGAGTTATGATTCCTGAAACAGAAAATCCACAGGATGCGAAAACTGTCTGTTCGGGGGTTACCGTGCGCGGCATGCTTAGGCTGATCTGGGTCGATACATTACGCAGAGTCCAGAATGTTGGTTTTATCGTGAGACGGATCATTTCTTCATTGCAAACAACAGGGGTGTATTCATATTGTCGTAACAATCCGAGTGTTCGAAGTGTTCGTGTGCAACACAATAGCTGTTAATTGATTGGTTGTTTGGAATCCTCGTTGTGTTAGGATACGCCCATGTATATTCACCTTCCGATTCGCAAAAACCATCTCATCCGAAAGACTTGAGCAATCTCCTACAAATACACGCTGTCGAACGCCTCCGCATCATATGTCATTTGAAATCATTGTGGCAAAAAGGAAGAATTCCTCATAATAACCAATATCATTGTTTGCCACAATGTTTTCAACTCTATTCTGAAACTAAAACTAACATATAAAGAGATTTCCCATATTTTCTCTCCGGGGAATTTCAAGGTCGTCTGCTGCAAATGTGTTGTTTCCGGGAAAGAGTTTTTGACAGGTTGACATTATTGATGTTTCCTGTAACTAAATTCCAAGTAGAAAATTGAAACGACAAAGAAACGATCTAAAGTGTCGTTTTGTTTGTTTTGTTTTTTGGTTAGCTGTGACAATTTATTTAAAACAAAATCTTCAAACTTCAAATCTCATGCATATATAATTTCCCTGTGGAAGATTTATCATTCAACAACAATTTGTCTTGTATTCTATAATGTGTGCATGCATGAAACTTTATTTTGTAAAATGGTTATCTTTGAACAAGCAATAGTTGAAAAAGAGAAACATAAAATGGAAAATAAATCATAGCAGTAAAAGGTGAAATTGCTCATCATGAGCAATTCCTCTCTAAGTCACAATGTTTTCAACTCTGTAAAATTCTCATACCATCAATCAGAGAGATGTTCCATAGTCTATGTCTTTACACTCGTCTGCTGCATATTTGTATAAAACGGGAAAGAGTTTAACTCTTTCAGCGCCGAATTGTTTAAAGTAGACTCTTCCATGTTCAAAATCGGGCGTCTCCATTTCTCATGATATACAAATTTGAACAATTCTGATAACTAAAAGGCAAACAATGCTGATTTCAGGTGAGACAGCTCGTTACGAGCTGACTCGCCTGAATCAGTATTGTTTGCAAAAACCTGAATATTGACCTTGGCGCTGAATGGTTCAACTAAAGACGTAGTCATCGAAAACCATTCTTGTTGGCGCACTTTAGGAGAAACAACAGGAATGACATGCTCTATGAGCTGTCGGACGTTATATATAGTATAGGAAATGATCGGTTCCCTGTGAAAACCAACCGTTTGGCTTTTGCGACCAGTGTAGGACCTTATCATCCAGCGCATAATAAGTCATAGACTATTTAAAGTTATAGTAGGATCCATTTGGATCATTCAGCATGGAAGCGCTGGTTATTTTTACACAGGTGTTCCCGTAAAAATAACGATAAGGCTGGACTTCACGGAGCCAAGTTAAAATGACGTCCATTTTCTCGTCCACATGAAGACCTAATCGTACGGTGCACACGTGACAACAATACGACCACCACCTTGACCCGACGACCCTTGTACGAATACTCTCCAGCAGTTGCCTATATTATAGACGATAGTAGAGGAAATGATAGGTTCTCTGTGAAAACCAACGGTTTGGCTTTTGCAACCAGTGTTTGTTCAGACAAGCCAGCGCATATGCGCAGTCTGACCTTGCTCTGCACTGTTCGCTAATTAGTCGTATACAGTAGTACCCGTTTGGATCATTACGCATGGAAACGCGGGTCTTTATACACAGTTGTTACCGTAATAACAACGTTAAGGTTTGGATTCAGATTTTAACGCTAATATCTACAGCAGTAGCCTATATTATAGACGATATTAAAATAAATTATAGGTTCTCTGCGAAGATTAACCGTTGCGCTTTCGAAAAGTGTAGTTGAAGATCAGCCAGCATATCTGCGCAGTCTGACCTTGTTCTGCACTGTTCGGTAATTAGTAATACTTAAAGGACTTTCTGTATAATAGTATCCATTTGTATAAATTAACATTGAAGTGCTGGTCCTTTTCTTTACACAGGTGTAACCGTAATTATAACGTTAAGGTTCGAATTCGCCGAGCAATGCTCAAATAACGTACACATGAAAACTTTATCGTACAATACGAATTTCAACCTTAACGTTAGGCCCGAAAACCTTATCGTATGGTACGCACGTGACAACAGCACGACAACGGCCTTGACCCGAATACCTTTTGTACGAATTCTCCTCAGCAATTCACTTTAGTATAACAGATAGTCCCAATAAACTGTCGGCAGTTATACAGAAGAAGACATGTTCGGCGCTCGGCGAAAAACAAACCGCTGGGTATTTGAGACCCGTGTAGATAAAGATCAGCCAGCGCACCCGCACAGTCTAATCGGGTTCTGCGCTGTCCACCAATTAGTTATAGAACGTCAATAGAAACTTCGGTAATGTAGACTCCATTCGGATCCTTTAGCGGCGTGGATGTGGATGTAAAAATAACGTTAAAATTGGTTAACTTGGACTACCGCTCAAGTGGCTTTTTAAACTCTTGTACTGCCAAATTTCACAAAGTCGACTCTTCCATGTTGAATATTGGACGACTCCATTTGATCATTCAAATGGAAATTTTGTTAAAATTATTGTCTAAGTGGTCAATAATGCATATTTCAGGAGAGACTCTCCTGAATTTGCTTTGTTTGCAAAAGCCTTTAATTGCCTTTGGCAGCGAAATGGATATAGGAATCCGATGCATCGCGTGCAACGATTCACGTATGCCGTAGACATCTTTCATATTTTAATAAGATAAATGATGGCTTTTACCGATATTTCCTTAAGTAATGACACATCTAGATGATTCCCTATGACTATTGAGGATATTCTGTCTAAGTTTTTAAAGAATTGGATCATTATTCTCTTTTCGTCTTGGACAGACATTGTAATTTAAAGAACAAACTTTAAAAGAACTTATCAGGGCGTGTGTCATTATACTTCTGACTCAAAATAAGGAAATTGAGACCCATCATTAGATAAATGTCTTTCGGTTAAACCCTTTCTCGCATACAAACAATCTGCAGCAGATGACTTTGATAACACCTACACAAATATGAGCCGTTCCATGAGCGAAACCAACATTGTTGTCTCTGCGTAAAGTATCTTCCCGGATCAGGCTAAGCATGCCGTGCAGGCTATCGCGGACGGACACTCTTCGTCTCCTATGGATTTTCTTTTTCAGGTGTCATTAATCTATACTTCTATCCCCCTGAGACGGAATGTGCCGGCCCGGATTAGCCTAAGTGGACTGGGCATGCTGATCTGGATCGATACATTACGCAGAGTCCATAATGTTGGTTTTCTCGTTGGACGGCTCATATATCGAATCGAGTTTCTCACACTGCCCCTGTCTGCAGACAAAGAACACCAACGTAATAAACCTACTCCTCGTAACTCCAGTGGTTTTTAAATGACGATACAGTTCGATTTATCGGGGTTTAACACCGTTTTCAACATGATTTCAGTTATATCACGGGGACAGTTCACTTATTCGTGCTACCTTGGTAACGAACTAGTACTAGGCTAGGAAATGCGACTAGCCCTATGGCACTAAATCGTGACCGCTGCGACTTTGGATCGAACGCAGGATGCACGGTTTCGAATCCCCGACGCTAACCATGGCGGATTGCTGACAGCAAGACTGTATGGACTGATCTGGGTCCTCGTTGATCACAAAATCTTTAATCTTGCAGCAAACGACTTTGATAACATGTTCGAAAAAACATGTATATATGAAAACTCTGTTTATGAAAGTATAATGTTTGAATTGAGTTGACACCATTGTGGCAAAAAGAGAAATTGCTCATGATGGAGCAATTCCTCCTTTGGTCATAATGTTCTCAAAATTCATTTACTGAAGAGGCATCAGAAAGCGTCTGTATGTAGGATTAGGTCCGTTTTCACATGGCTATTTATGTGTTAATAATGAACAGATAAACCATGCTCTGGGAATACCAACTTGAACACAATGTGACCAGTGTAGATTCAGATTCAAATCAACTCAATTGAATTTCTTTAAGTATGTTCTAAGGCCTCCGGCCCATATACAATCACATAGACACAAAATACTTATATACATGACATATCATGATTTTTTTTTTTTACATTTTGATACATTGTTAATGGTTTATATTTTTCTTATCTTTTTTAAAAAAAATATGAGATTGAATACATCTATATTTTTCTAGTGCGTAGCCAATATAACAATCTCAGACTTTCATAAAGTGGACAATCGAAAAAAAAAGATGAAGTTTATTTTCGACAGCATATATACGGGTGCTCACGCTGCATAACACTTAGTTGAAACTCCATTCAAGAAGTCTTTAACATGCAGGTAAAGTGCATGTTAAGATCTTAATAGAATGGTCGTGTAAATAGACCTTCATTGACAATCACAAATACCTACTCTGTTTTTCAAAGAGAAAGTGTAATATATTTCCTCGCTGACAATTCCATTTGTGGAACTAGATAAATCAGATAGCACGCATGCAAGCATTGTACGTTTTTCTCACTTTTCGAATAGTAGTGATGGGTTCCTCTCGTGGATTTAAGGGTTGTCGGGATATAATTACTAATCGTTGGTTTCAGGACAACTCATGAAATACCCGTTGTATTGGTATTTTACCGAGGAAACGCCGTGATAGGACGCAACTATTGTTGAAAACAGGCTATAAACTCCATTTAAACAATCAAAAGGGCACTTTGAAGCTTAATTACCTATTTCAATATGAACAGTTTTCCTTTTGCTTGGTTATACGTGTCCTAGAGTTATGCTTTCACCATATCATTGCCTACAGTTTCCACATTGCAATTTCACGACATCGTAGTCTACAGTTTCCACATTGCAATTTCACCAAATCGTAGTCTACAGTTTCTACTTTTCTGTTTTTAACTCTTTAATTGCAAATGGCAATATGGAGACTTTTGCTAACAATACAGCATAACGAACAGTTTCACCTGAAATCAGCATTTGCCTTTCAATTATCAAAATATTCCAAAACTCTTATTACATGAACAATGGAGTCGCCCTGTTTTGAGCATAGAAGAGTCTACATTAGGGAATTGGGAGCTGAAAAGGTTTATACATTATGTATTCCTAGTCAGCCGGATTTAGGCCATGTTTACATTTTGTTAATATCGTGTCAGACCCCTGTGCTATTTCCCACGAGTCCATCTACTGTTGCGAACAATGTACGAAGACCAAAATCAACTTCAATGTTAGCGCATTGCCGCAATGTTTTCAACTCTTATCATTTCTAGATATTGTGTACAGTTTTGTGCAAATGTATTCAATGTCGTCTGCTTCAGATTAATTGTAACTGGGACAGGGTATAAAATACTAATTCATCAATATGTAAGAAGTTGTAGAACATTAAGGGTGTGAAATTATACTTGCAGTAATTCAGGAGGGCACTACACCCTGACTGGGGATCGAACCCGGGACGCCCGGTTTAAATCTCCGACGCTTAACTATTCGGCCACGGCGGATTCTCCGTTTTGACAAGGGATACAGATGTGAATATTACAAATGTAAATGCTACACAAATTGCCTGTACTATAAGATCATAGGCTAACAAGATAAAACTGTTATTGAATTGACTGCATACGGTATGACTACATCAGAAGGTATACATCGAGCCATACGAAAGAGGGTCTTGCTGAATCGAAGAAAAGTAAATCTTCGGATAGAAATCTTGCCAGTGCCTTCTCTGATTTCCGGCGGTTTAACGTAGCTCTTTTACCTTTCATGGACGGTGAAGGATCCACTGCAACAGGTGAGGTGCAAGAAGAACCTAAATCGCCTGACGCGGTTTGCTTTTATTGTAGATGGCTGTCTTCCCAACCAGTTGTTAAAGACTTTTAGAAGCATAACGCAGCGTGCTCCTATATAACTGCGTTCATTCTAAGCTTTCAAATATATAGGTATAGACTTGTTCTTCAGAGAAAAAAATGCATGTTTGTCTTTCCAACCAGCTGTTAAAGATGCTGAGTTTAAGAAGCATAAAGCAGCGTGCCCCTATATAATATTGCCTTCTAAGTTTTCAAATATATAGGCATACACTTGTTATTCAGAGAGAAAAATGCATGTTTGTTTTCCAACCAGTTATCAAATATGCTGAGTTTGAGAAGCATAAAGCAACGTGCCCCTTTATAATTGCGTTCTAGGTTTTCAAATATATAGGTATACTCCTGGGGCCGTATTCACAAACCTTCTATTTTTATTAATTATTTTAAGCGATATTCAATATTATTTATGACCAACAACACATACCAAAGTCTGTAAAAACGTTTTGATTATTTCAAGCGACGAGACGGCGGCCATTTGATATCGAGAATTTAAGATTTTTCTTAACTTCAAGGGAAAAGTTTTGGTAAAGCACTTCTTAATTTTGTTTAAGGTAAAATTTACCGATTTAAGCAATATTTTAACCTAAGGAATTTAGTGTATAGCTCCTTGTAAATGCCTTAAAAATAAGAAGAAAAAATGTGTCCATGGAACACGGATGCCCCGGTTGTTAACTATATTTTAAAACGGACGGACGAACAGTTGGTCCAACCTCAAATTGATACAATTTTTTAAACAATGATATGTTGATTGTCATTTGTGTGAAGTTTCATAATGATAGGACATCAGGTTCACTAAAATCTAACTTGACCAAAAACTTTAACCTGAGAATGGAATGGACGAACACAGACGAACAGACGGATGAACGGTTGGTCCAACCTCAAATTGATACAATTTTTTAAACAATGATATGTTGATTGTCATTTGTGTGAAGTTTCATAATGATAGGACATCAGGTTCACTAAAATCTAACTTGACCAAACACTTTAACCTGAGCGGGACGGACGAACGGACGGACGGACGGACGGACGGACGGACGGACTAACAGACCGGAAAACTATATGCCCCTCATACCTCGTATGCCGGGGCATAAAAATGTGAATCTTAAACTTTATGAAAACGGCCCCAGGTCTTCAGGAATAAAATCCGTGTTCTATATATTATATACATTTCGAAAAACATTCGAGTTGCATATTTCACTTGTCTTTTTGACCTATTTCTCTTTGTTATTTCAATCCCTCGCTGTCAACAAAAGCACTCCATTCAAGTCGAAAATGCCAGTTTATTCCTTGATATTATCACTTCTTTTGTAAGATTCCCTCCGAAACGTCAATCAGAATGTTTGAATAAAACGAAGAAAACACGAATGGTTGTCACAAAGGCATGTCTCTCAAACAAGTTAACAGGCTTTATATTCTATAAGTCCAAAGAAACGTGCTGTATTTATAAATTAAACAAAACTTGACACGTCAAGTATATTATCTTTTTAAACAACCCGATCTGTGTTTAAAAATATAATACAAACATATACACTCCCTGCGACTTTTATTTATGCCTTTATATTTTACAGTTTGTCGCCGTTTTCAACATCATTGCGGTTGCCGGTTTACTCACACCAAAATACTTGCCGCCCTAAGAAAAAAAAATCTCAAGATACACAACATACAATATAGAGTTTTTGTAGACAAAACAACCTGAACAGGCGTCTTTTACGTCATACATCCGAGAGCCAGTGTTGTTGTTGTTGTATTTTAAAAAAATAGTTCCAATTTTGAAGATGACGTCATATATCCGAGGTTAGAAGTACTCTGCCGATGACTTCCGGACGCTCTCGAACATTTACGAAAGTAGGTCTGGCCTACCGATTGTTCGACTGCAGAGAACCGAATGCTTTGCCCTTTCAGCTACAATGGCAATATTGAGGTTTTTGAAAACAATACAGTTTCAGGTGAATCGGCTCGTAACGAGCTGTATCACCTGGAATCAACATCGTTTGTCTTTTAATTATAAAAATATTTTCAAAATGCAAATTACATGAAGAAATGAGGTCGCCAGATTTTGAACATGAAAGAGTTTACTTTAAGGAATTCGGGACTGAAAGCGTTAAATATATACATTTTCGTGAGAAAGGATTCTTTTACATTTTGACATAGTTTACAAAATCCGTACACACATAGCACTGGGGCGAGTGCTTGCCGAATCCACCAATCAAATAACAGCGCTTAGATAAAACACTCCCGAGTACCCGATGTGTAAGGACAAAACACCCTTGAATCCCCTCTCTAACAAACTAAATAAATTGACAATCTGTCATTTAAACATAAAATCCGCTTCCCGAATTGACCATGAACAATGAAAATGCTTGCGTGTTGAATTTATATCAATAATGTATGACGATTTCTTTTCTTTTCACACGTGACACATCAATCAACTGTTTTGCAATAGAAATGCTGTAAAGCTTTTTTTGGGAATGAGGGACTTACTTCAGACGTCTTTAGCAAGGGGCTCCTTGGAGCCAATTGCTATATAGTAGGCCAATTCCGTAGAAACTCGTAGAAATCTAGACTGGAATCCCTATTGGTAAAATCTTATTACAATATCGGCAATGATTTACTTCAAATATCTCTTTAAACAGTAGCTCTCCATTAATTACTGAACACCATTTCGGGTTCAGAGAGATGTCTTCATATTCATAGATTGTATATAATGTCAATGAAAGCACATGCATTTGTGGATTTTTTTTAAATAAATAGACTGGTTCCAGTTAAGTCATCCCTACCATATCTTACCGGCAATTAGTCCGTCACTAAAAAACAAAATGCGGTAACTTGTTTGTATATCAACCAGAACATAGAATTGATTTGACATCACATACGTAAAAGAAAGAACTCCACAGAAATGTGCTGTTGAAATAAAGGAATTATAGAAGATACCTATACATTTTTAAACGAAAAGTAAATGGATGTGGTGTAGTGGACGACGATCGCCTGTCACACGGCAGACATGGGTTCGAATCCAGGTCAAAGCGGTATATATTTTCTTACTAGAAATACATTTCATCGTTATTTGTTTATTTGTTGTCAAACGATGTCATCATATGAGCGGTTCAAACGCCTTTTGACAACTTTATAATCTACTCATTCCAACAAATTGAGAATTCACAAAAGATAGGATCACTGCATTTCTTGTTTCTTTTTCTTGCTGTAAAAGGAACGTGTTCAGATGTTTAGAGACAGTGTGACCTTTTATATATCCATGCCAGACAGACCTCTAGGTTGAAGTAGTTTAATGTAAAACAATCTTAAGGCACTGTCCATTCCATTTTATTATATTAAAAGTTGACACAACAGCTAAATATTACTGTTCCTTTGTTAACAAGAAGAATTTTGATGCAAAGCATCAAAGACGCCGCGCATGATTTTGAAGCATGACTTAAAGAAAGCAGATGCAGTTCAGTACATTTAAACAGACAGGATGTAAATATTTCGAACACGAAGGTCAAATGTCCCTTTATTTTAAAAAAGAAGGCCAAGATGTGCCTATATTGCTCACCTGGCTACCATAGCCTATAATAAAGGGTTACCAAGAGCAGAAAGAGTCAATATTGACGTAGGGATTAAACGTTTTATATGCTACGATCTATATGCTATTCAGCATGTGAAGTTTATTCGAGAAATGACAAGTTTATTCCTGAAACCATTTGGTTTACAGTTTGCTTAACATTGCTGCAACTATAATGTGTCATACAAGCTGAAGTTTCTCAAGGTTTTGTTTACCAATAAACTTTTTTAAATCATCTAACTAGATCAATTAAATAAAAAAAAACATAGGTGCTTAAATATTAACATATATTAATGTTTATTGCCTCTAGTTATAAGTTAAGTGTGGCACAAGCTTTGGAAGGAGAGGGGGAAGTCTATTCTCCTTCCAGTTTAGCAGAAGTATGATAGCAAAAACGGGAGTATAAAAACAAAAAATACGAAGTAATTTAAAAAAAAAAAAAAAAAGATATTTATGATCAAGATTGAGCATTATGAAAGTTCACATGTATAGTCAACATATAGCAAGAATTATTAAGTCTGTTTTGTTTGAACTCGGATGAAATCGTGAAAACAGCGAAGTATTCATAACGGAAGGAAGCAGAGACAACTTAATTAGTCTATGGGAACCGATGACACCTTGTCGTCTATTAAATAAGAATGACCAAAATCGCCAAGCGATGACATGCTGCATTTACAAATAATAGAATGGGTCACATTACGTTTTTTTTTTTAAAGATTAACCATTTATTTAAAAATCTCAATATTGTAAATAGGCAAAAACATCGCAAGAAACTTTTTTCTGAGCTTTGATGAATCGGGTCGTAAACCAAACTGTAAAAAAAAGCGTAGTCTAGGAAGATGTGAGAACGTTTTTAAATACCCATTAAATGTGTCTAAAGTTTTGTAATAACGGTAGAAGACATACGGTTTATGTATATTGCTTTTTCTTAAAAATCATTTATTTATTCGTATTTTTTTTTGTTTTGTTTTTTCAAACATATAACAGAGTTTTTCTTAACAATAATAATGTTGGTTGCTCCCTTTTCGATTACGTCACTCCATGGTACAAAATTAAAACCTATCCCATACTGACGCCGCGCTTCCACGCGGCGTCAATAAATGAATGTTTGTGCTTTGATGTTGGAATTGGGCTCTCAATACAGCGACCTTCTTTTGATGTTGGTGTGTCATACATCAAGGGTTGTGCTAACTATACCACGATCTCTTGGCAAAAAAAAGGAATTTACTACAGACCCCCCATTATGAAAAATACAATGTTGTGCTTTCAACTCCAATATTATTCGAAATAAGGCCATAACAAAGTGTTATTGTTAAGTGTATTTGTTTAACGTTTGTGATCGGTAAATCCTTGTCCAAATGTAGTAAACCCTTTGCTGGCAGCGCCATTAGTGCATTGATTTGTTATTGTTTCCCAATAGTTTGTTCTAATTAGGGTTCACCTCTCTTATCATAATACTATTTCAGCTATTGATCCGTTCTCTCCTTCTAAAGGGTGGAATTCCGTTTGCAACTTCTTTGCACAGTCGAGGAATACGAACGAAGATACGAACATATTGAATAATTTCAATCATCGCTATAAATGTTGTTCGTGTCGGGCATCCAACATACGACCTCTGGATCAACCTTTATCATCGTTACCAACTAAGCTATCAAAACTCGCCACTTCAGCGTTGGCGAATACTTTAAAATGCCCGTTAAGTGACACATTAAATATTGTGCTGTGAACAAGTCAGTTTGGTCAATGTTGCAATAAAAAAAACCAGTGTGTCTATAATTACAAAGATTTCTGCTTTCTATTTAACTAAATTTACTAAACAAATGAGCCGTTCCACGAGAAATCCAACACTATGGTCTCTGTGTAATGTATCGTTCCAGATCCTGGCCTCACATTCCGTCTTAGAGGGATAGAGGAATATAGTATCTTTTCCTGAAACAGAAAATCCACAGGATGCGAAAAGTGTCTGTCCGGGTTAGCTTGTGCGGCACTTTACGCAGAATCCAGAATATTGGTTTCTCTCGGAACGACTCAAATGGTCGATCAAACAGACACAAGTGATGTCATTGTTTAACCTTTTTAGAGCCAATGGCCGTATTGGGTTATTTGCAAACAATGCAGACTCAGGTGAGTCAGCTCGCAACGAACTGTCTCACCTGAAGAAAAGCATTGTGTGCTTTTAAGTTATCAAAATATTCCAAAACAATTTTAACATAAACAATGAAGCCTTCCAATGTTTTACAAGCACTGTTCTACTTTTGGAATTTCGGCGCAAAAAGAGTTAAGGGGTTCGTTCTGAACAATAAATATGCCCTTAATTCGTTCACTATCAACCCATGATCTTTCAAGCGCTGTCTGGTGAAATTGATAGTTAATACTTTTTCTGATACAATCTTTGATTTTGAATAAGCAACACCAGCATTCCTTCTTCGATAATGTATTTATAACCATATGAAAAGTGACACGAAATGAATAACTTTATGTTATTTGCCGCTTAACAAATATCACGAACAATCTATGCTATACTGCTGAGGCTGTTATGGATCTTCACCGTGCGTCATCTAGTCGTACATGCAGCCTGAAAGCATCTGGAGAACGGCCATGACCAAACGCCGACTATCAACCCTTTCCCACATATAACAAATATGCAGCAGACGACTTTGAAAACATGTAGGTAAAAATATGGTGAACTCTCTATTTAAGTAAATATACTGTAGGCAGTGAATAGAGTTGAAAACAGTGTGACCATTGGAACAATTGTTCATGATAAGCACTTTCTCCTTGTGCCACACTTTTTTTCAAAAGACGTCTCCTGCTGCAGATGCGTCAGAAAGCGTCTGTATGTGGGAATATGTTGTCACCGGCTTGCCCAGCTTTGCATTTGGAGGAGTCCTTAGCAATTTCTAAGAATATCAAGATATAAGCGTTTAGTTGAGCAGTCAACAGTACATAGCCTGGTCAGATGGCGAGGGTTGCGCAGACAGGTATTGCTCTATACCTGGTGACTGTAAGATAATGTAAAACAGGGGCGTAGCTTTGCAATAATCAATGTGTAGGCCGTCTCGTGAGAAAATCAACATTGTGGACTCTGCGTAAAGTATCGACCCGGATCAGCCTAAGCATGCCACACACGCCTACCCCGATAGACACTTTTCGCCTCCTGTGGATTTTCTGTTTCAGGAATCACTACTATATATATCCCCCCTTAGACGGACAGCGCAGGCTGATCTGGTCGATACACTACGCAGATGTGTATCGCCGCAGCTGCATTTTGGGGCATTTTTAGAATAAATGTGTAGGCACGTGCCTACAGTGCCTAAACGGAGCTACGCCCCTGTAAAAGGCATTAGTACTGTGAGCTGGTCAATTACAATGAAGTCACAAAATACATACAACTAACATTTGAATGATTCATACCATATATGTAAAAGCCAATCGATAGGTGGGATTTTATTTTTACTTCAGGCAGGCAACTTGGCTTCTCGAGGTGGATGTTAGTAGAACTTGGCGTGCAGGTCGAAGGGCGTGTTTAGCTTGCTACTGTGCATTGAACTTACAAACATGGACCCAGCGAGGGTGTGTGTCCGTGTTATCACTTCACAGTCACACAGGATTCGCAGAATCGGTTCCAGCAGATAAATGGTTAAAATGTTCATCCAGTTGGATCGTCAATACCATGAATTTAAAACTGCGAATGTCGGTTTCAACATCGCTTAACCCTTTCCCGCCTGCGTTTTTACCCAGAGTGCTGTATGTCTTAAAGGGGGGTTAAAGCAGCAATTCCTGGCTATTTTGAAAGGCATCGCCTACAAGCACAATAGTATCTCAATTTTGAGTCCGTCTGTCAGTACTTGTGAGGGAGTACTTGTGGGGAAGCCCATCCAACTCCCTTATAAAGACACTTATATAAATAGGTGTTTTGTTTGTTTTATAACGGGTATCTTATTTGCATATTAATGTTATTCATTCCGTAAAAGGGGGGGGGGGGGGGGGGGGGGTAATTACGGAATGAATAGCATACTTGTGGGTTGCAACCCACAAGTTTGAAACAAAAGACATAACCCCACAAATACACTTCATGGGTACGTCCGTCTGTCCGTCAGTAAAGGTACAGGATGGCATTTCTGAACAAAATAGGTTTAGAGAAGCCTGCACATCTGCTCCGTCTTATCAGAATCTACACAAGATGGCAGATGCTTCTAACAAGCTAATGTATATATAATGCATGGACAGTGTACATCTGTTTCTACACTGTTCACAAAAGCCAACTTTTACCGTTTTGTACGGATATGCACATTTTCTCTCAATACATAAATAAACTTGGTACAAACGTGTCAAATCGTGCGATATAGTTTCGTGAATTTTCACAAGTTGCCGACTATAGCATAGATGAAATGGGAAATATGTGGTTATATTTCGGTCCTTATTTAAATAATTCATTAGCTTATTACATGTTTATGTGACATGCTGTCATTTAAACTGCGTCTTATAGGAGTCACTGCACCCAAGTGAATTGTTTTAGAACGATACAGTGCAATAATGCCACTTTATCTAAAACATATGGAAAGATCACCATCATAATAAGCCTCATCCTCATCCTCATCATCATCATCATCAATATCAGCATCATCATCATCAATATAACATTATTAGTAATAGTGTAGAAGAAGGAGTAGTAGAAGTAGTAGTAGTAGTAGTAGTAGTAGTAGTAGTAGTAGTAGTAGTAGTAGTAGTAGTAGTAGTAGTAGTAGTAGTAGTAGTAGTAGTAGTAGTAGTAGTAGTAGTAGTTTCTTTTTTTTTTTCATTAAAAATACCTTAATTAATAAGGATTGTTCGTGTTTTCAAAGTCGTCTGCAGCCGATTTGCTGTGGTTGGGAAAGCGTTTCTAACATCAGTAGTTCATTTAACATCATCCCCATGTTACCGGCTATCTACTCTTCTGTATATATAGGATCCGACATGAGTTGTCATTTCATATAAAGTTGTATTAAATTAGCTCAAGAAATTTGTTATTAAGCGAGCTTTTGGCGAGCTCAATAACAAATTTCTTGGACGAGTTTAATTAAACGTTATGAAATGACAACGAATGTCAGATTCTTTTCATCACATGACGAAACACAAAAATAAAATCGGGTTTTCGCGCAGAAAATAGCCCAAACATGTAATATTCCGTCAAGCATCAAAAATAATTCATGTCCGAGCCGGGGTTTGAACCCACGACCCTGTATCGATAATCCCAGTTAGACGGATTGAATTATTTGACATGAGAAAAGACACCTGTGTTACGACGGTATATAACAAGAATGTCAGTGTGATAAGATTTTGACAGAATTCAAAAGGAAACAAATTTGATTTCTTGAAATATATAAATTTCATTTAACAAGAAACTTGAAATGTGTTTCCTGCAAATCGAGAATTCCCTTATGCGTGAGGCAAATTTAATTTCTATGCAAAACAAAATATTCCATTTTGTTTAAAAAGTTGCTTTAACACATTCGGTAAGATTTCTGTAAGATGCATTGGAATGAGATCGTTATCATTTTAAGCCGTGGGCGAATTGTTACATTATTTCCTAATCGAATTGAACATTGTATAATTATTAACTATAGAAAGAAATACAGACTGCTGACTTCAGTCGAATATATGAATATATTTCTAAATTTCTGTTCAGAAAATGCACTTCTTTCGCAAATTTCGAATACTTATAAATTCAATGGAATAAACTGACAGAACAAACTTCCGTCCATTGGCCACAGTACACCCTCTCCAGACCAACATCCGAAATACAACCGGGCTATGGATGTGTTCCTGATTGGAGGTTAACCCTGACGCATTTTAACGCAGTAGCAGCAGTCGTCTTTTGAAAACAGTGTGGCCAAAGGTGGAATTGGTCATGATGAGCAATTTCTCCTTTGGCCACAGTGTTTTCAATTTTATTTAAGAACTAAGCTTTTTTTTATGGAGATTTTTCAGGTTTTTGTAACTATGTTTTCAACGTCATCTGTTGCGAGTTTGCCGTATATGGGAAAGGGTTAACAATATCTCCTGATAAAAACGCAGTTTGACGTGCCTGAATGCAGGACGTTAGAGAACACTATGTGAAATTGATAACAATTCCCGTGAGGAACAGTTCCTAAAGCTAAATTAAGATTTTCCAGTCTAATAACGAAAAAGACATAAAAATTCTGATCGAAAATGTTAGGATTCCTTTCAAAGGATATTTCGAAGGAAACAAAATGAAATATTAGGCCAACTTGATACGTGTGATGCCTACATTCGTTTAATCAGTTTAGAGAAAAATTGATAAACAGTCGTTCTCTGATGCTTCCTCTTGCTCCAATGTTTTCAATCACATTCATATGCAGAGGCTTTTCACAATTTTGACTCGATGTGTTCTAAGTCTAAAGTCGTCTGCTGCAAAAGTGTTGTATTTGCGAAAGGATTAAATGATACAACAATTCGCAGCAAACTTCCTGTCGTACAGACGCATTTTAAACAAGTTGTGGCAAAGTGAGGAATTACTGAAGATGAACCAATTTCTTCTTTTGTCACAAAGTACTAGTATTCAACACCATACAGTGAGTATTATTTCATTTATATATACTTTTTTCACATCGACCCGAATATATGTGTCGAAGGTGTCTGCTTCAGATATATTGTATGTTGGAAAGGGTTAGATAGTTTCCTCTCTTCTGATATGAACGCATTTACTTAAACGATACCAAATTCGCAGCATTTCGATAAAAGTATAACAGTCCTGTTATTTCTTGCTTCGTTATAATGTTTTAGCTACAATTGCTGAAATCCGATCGAGCTTATGTCGTTGTCCGTCATGCGTGCGTGCGTCCTCTGTTACCCCGGATCTAATTGGGATGAAATTTCACAGGTACCATCATCAAAATGACGTTTCATAAATTCCTTCAATTGATCCATGTATGATTTTATTTTCCTTGGCAACCGAAAGTCAACTCCTCCCATTTTCAAACAATTTTGTAGACATGTTCCTTGGATGGCCCTCTATCAGATTTTTTCAAGCCATGTTGATTGATGGAAAAACATGGCCGCCAAGGGGCGAGGCCTTATATGACTATATTGACCATATATTTGCATAATTGCAGTGGAGCCATACTGGCCCTCTTGGTCCTCTTGCTTATCGAACATGACAACGGTAATCGTGATGTGCGCCATTGACAGATTTTAACAACATTTTCCCAAAAGAAAACACAGAGGCCTGTTGTAAAAGACGTACAGTAATCCGCAGAACATTCTTACCAGACAAAGGTTTACCTTCCCATATAAACTATTTAGCCCATTTAGTGAAAGACGAATGACTCGATCAAGTCACATTGAAGTTTGCTAATTATCGGTAAGAATGCATGTCCGAACCGGGGCTTGAACTAACGACACCTGGACTGAAAGCCATCGTCGCAACCGACATCTTGTCGTGATATTCTAAGGTCGCAGTTTAGTGGTTCAAATATACAGGGAGCATGTGTAATACGATCAACCCTTTTCCACTTATAGGTGCATTTTAACGCATCTGCAGCAGGGAAAAATGACCATGGGGAGCAATTTCTCCTTTGACATACTGTTTTCAGCTGAATTCAATAATTATACTTTCAGTTTTTGAAGTTATCCATTGTTTTGCCAAGGTGTTTTCAAGGCGTCTGCGGCAGAGGGAAACCGTTGACTATTTAATATTAATTGTCAATAATTTCAAAAAAATCCTAATGACGGTTTTCGTGTGACGTGTCAAAGTTATGCAATATCCGGTGGAATGAAATCGCGTGATTCTATGGAAACATTTCCCCAAGCATTGAATAGACGCATAAATCGGGAGAAAAGCCTTTTGCTTTTAGAACTGTTTTGGGTTTTTACGATCAGTTGTCACCTGCCAGACGGTGTTTGTTAACCCTTTCCCTCATATAGACGTTTTATGACGCTTCTGCAGCAGACGGCTTTTTTGAAAACATGGCGACAAAATAAGAATATACTGAAAACCAGCATTTTCGGGAATGTTTTCAAAGTCGTCTGCTGCAGATTTGTTGCATGAGGGAAAGGGTTAACTTTTTCTCGCATTCAACACATCTTAAGCAGACGACTATGAAAACAGGAAGTCCAACATATGGAAAATATGTATATAAATCCAAGTTTAAAACATTGTGACAAAAGGGATACGTTGCTAACTATGCGCTGGCCTTGTTCATTATTGGTGACACGGGCTTCCCAAAATGGTAAAAGGCATTCCCCACTTTGAGCTATTTCACGAACAATATGTCGTTGTCAGGATAATAACATTACCGGTAGCACTGGCAATTCATATATCCGGTATGCAAATTAGATGCAGTATGTTAGCCAATCAAAAGAATCGATATATTCTGTCCGGTATACCCAATTGCCTAATGTGGGTTGTGCATCACAAACAATAGCCATGTGATGCATAAGAACCGGGTAGTTCCTTGTTGGTTTGTTTGTGATGCATAATGATGGGCGTGGCTTAAAATACGCTTTGGCATCTATGACTTTACCAAAGAAACGACGGAATCAAAGTACTAGATAAGGACGAGTAAACTGGTAATATTACTCAAACAAACCTATTTTATGTGTACTCAAAAGAATCGTTTAACTGAGACGATTCTGTTTATTACCCACAACATAGGGTTTGAGTGTCAAATAAGGAATTTGGAATGAGAAATGCCTTGAATTTTGTGGATATCATTTGAAATATGTCGACTGTAAACTGCATTTTAAATACTATAAGCAAATAAAGGCCGTTTTCTCTGAACAACGTGGCGAATATCTTACATCTGCACGCTTTTAAAATGAAACATTTAATAAAAAACTTTTACGGAAAAGATGTCAGACAGTGAAGTAACATTTTGATAAAAATCGCCGTTTTAAACAAACACTTTTTAGGATACAATATACATTGTACACGTTTTGTTTAAATATCTTGGTGCTGGAACAGCTGGCAAGATTAACTGCCTTAAAGTTGCATTTGCCAATCAAATATCGTATTATCATATTAAATAACAATTTGAAGAAAACAACATGCCACATATCATATTGTACTAGGGCCAAAAGTGGTTTTTAAACATTGAATGGCAAATACTGACACTTGCAGAACTTTATCTTCACAAATATCTGACCAGAATGGCTAATGTTAGACGCCTGTTAACGTTATGCTATCTTTACTTGTTAACACATCTTCAGCAGACAGACTACTTAAACAAATATTTAGACAAAACGATGAACAATTTCATGTTTTATAAATATAATAAAAGAATAATTCATTGAAAAGTGTTTTGACAACATTGTGACAAAAGACATTACAGTTACCCATTAAATATCGTAATATCATAATGAAAAACACTTTGGAGGGGGAATGCCACATATAATAAAATACTAGGGACAAAAGTGGTTTCTAAGCATTGAATGGCAAATGCTGACACAGAACTTTATCTTAAGGAATATCTAGTCAAAATGTCTAATTTAAGACGTCTGTTAATGTAATGTTCACTTTAACTTGTTCCCACATACAACAATTTTTCAACAGAATACTTAAGATAATATTTAGACAAAATGATGGCCAAACATATGTTTATAAATAAAAGTCTTACTATGAATAGTGTTGAAAACAGTTTTGGCAAAAGGAGAAATTGCTCATAATGAGCAATTTCTCCGTTTGCCAAAAATGATTTCAAAGGTCGTCTGCTGCAGATGTTTCAAAACTGCGTACTGTAAGTGGGAAAGGGTAAATGTTTGCGTGTACATTTCGTTTCTAATAAAGATCAGACCTATAAGACATGTCAACTTAATGGTGTAAGTCACTTCGACGTCACCCTACAGCGGCTCTCGTTAGGAAACATATCAACGCGTAATGTAAAGCATAATGGATACTTCCACCTCTCAGACTATGTATTCCACATTACGAGTAGTTCACCGTTTCCAAATTGCAGACGCATATTGACGCATATGCAGTGAGTGAGTTTTGAAAATATTGTGACAAAATGATAAGTTGCTCATAATGATCATGCTTTCATTTTTTTTTTAGAGATTTTTAGAGTTTTGTCATGATGTTTTCAATGTTTTCAATGTTGTCTACTTTGTTTGTTTGTATGGTGTTTTTCGTCGTGTTCTACAGTAGTTCAGTAGTTCAGTTATATCACGACGTTTCCTGGTTAATTTACCAGTTCTCCCGGTTACATTTATTCAGACACTGGTGCAACAGTCGTGATGTTATTCACAAGGCGCCAAAGAGGGAAGCCATTATAACAATAATTTAAGTCGCTGAAAGACGACTTTTGAAAGAAGTAAAGACACACCTTTATTCTAATACCAGCGTGTCTTTCGTAATGTTAACCCTTCAATCGTGAGCGTCAATGCGGGAAATCCATTACCACAATTTGGTAAGACAATTTGGTTAGACCCGGCCGGGGATGGAAACGCGACCTCCCGCACCCGAGGCGGGCTTTCTGCCACTACACCACCGAGGTGATCAAAGTCGTCTGCTGCATATTTGCTGCATGTTCCCTCATACGACAATTCTGCAGCAGACGACTTTGAACATATTTTGTCAAAAAATAGAAAATCGAAAATCACCATAATTGAATGGATAACCTATGACAAAAAGTGGAAAAAAACGTTTTGTGCAATTTCTTCTTTTGTCACTATGTTTTCAAAAAGCCGTCTGCTGCAGAGGCGTCAGAAAGCTTCTATATGAGGGAAAGGGTTAATTGTTGTTATTTACCCTCGCCGTGCAGAATTAACTATTTGCTCTTTGTATTTCATGTAAGGAAGGTCTAGGGGAAATAACTCGTGTTTCTTACATTTATTTCATTTTCTAAAGTTGTTTCCCTTAGACCATAAACCAAATAGCATTTATCAAAAGTTGTCTCCCTTAGACCATTGCAGGGAGGTAACCAGATGACCCGACACTTCGTCGACACCTTTTTCAGATAAGCCGATACCGCAAGGAAAAGATCGAGGCGAGCCTACACCAAATAGCATTATTATACTATGAAAAATTGAAAAAATCGAGGCGAGCCGACACCTCATTTAAGAAGTAGTATTATTATTATACTATGAAAAATTACCGTGAACAATGAAGGAATATAATTTTTTAATTTTCGGACGTTATTTATCCCTACTCACGATGTGGACATGTTTTATTGTTGTTGTTGTTGTTGTTGTTGATGATACCAATTCGAGCCTAGAATATCTCGTACGCAATATCATAGATGATACATTTTATGTTTCAGGTTTAATGGTGTCTAAGGGTATATTGCAAGAAGAAAGAACAACACGATATTTGATATATATATATATATATAATTTGCAAGAAACATTCAAAGAAAGAAACAAACAATTTATACAAATATACACACAATTTGTACACGTTTTACAGAACAGAACAGAACAGAAAATAACTTAACTTAATAGTAGTACTCATTTATAGATTAACTATGGGCACTTAACTCCATGATCTATACAAGAATACAAAACCTCAAGGACAAAATGATAATTATATTATTTTCATAAAAACACAACACAACAATGTTACATATTTAAATATTTACAAGAACAGAACAGAACAGAACAGGAAATAGAATTAATACATAATTGAAAGCATAGATAACAAAATTGATCGCTGTCAGCAGAGTCGGAAGAGTCTTCCCTTGTTAACCTTATCTTATACACGATGGAGACTTGCTTCAGAAGAGATGTTGCCGACACCTCTCCGTCCTGGTATCTGTAAAGATAAAACCTATATGTTTAAAGTCCATTTTCAAGTGTGTGCCCTAAAGTCATGTGAATCAGTAGTATCGCCATGTGGCTGAAATACAGTTGAAAACTATACGGATCCATTAAGTAATATCGCAGTAAATAAAGTCAGTTACCTGTCCCAAAGGGTGAATATCCTTGCCTCGGCTGCGTTTGACTTCTTTCTTTGCCGCCTGGTCAACTTGGCCTCGTTTACCAAGTGGACGTATTCCGATATCTGTTCACTCTCTCTGTGGAGTAAAGGTCAAAAGCATGTAAAACGAAGGTCCGGCTCCTGCCGTTTGGTTAAGTCTGTTGTGCCAGCCTGAAAAAAAGAAGTACATGTTAAAATCCACGACATATCTTTTGTTTATTTATAATATATGAATTTATTATGTATCTACGAAAACATTTAATTCATAAGATTACATACATTTATAATACATTCTTAACAAGATGCTGTAGCAAAAGATGATTACCTTCTAAGTCGCTGTTGGTCCTAATGGAATGTCC
>JASEVX010000001.1:177941157-177942844 GCA_031761405.1 Serripes groenlandicus | reverse complement strand
CAGGCCCGATACCGCAAGGAAAAGATCGAGGCGAGCCTACACCAATATAGCTCATTATTTATACTCTAATGAAAATATTGAAAAAAAAAATCGAAGGCGAGGCCGACACCTCATTTAAGAAGTAGTATTATTATTATACTATGAAAATTACCGTGAACAATGAAGGAATATAATTTTTTTAAGTTTCGGACTGTTATTTTTATCCCTACTCACGTTTACTATGATGGACAGGTTTTATTGTTGTTGTTGTTGTTGTTGTTGATTGATACAATTCGAGCTGAATATCTCGTACGCAATATCCTAGATGATATCATTTTTGTGTTGTTTCAGGTTTAATGGTGTCTAAGGGTATATTGCAATGGAAGAAAGAACATACACGATTATTTGATATATCTATATATATATAATTTTGCAAAAGGAATAAGAAACATCAAAGTTGAAAGAAAACAAACAATTTTTTACAAATATACACACAATTAGTACACGTTTTTACAGAACAGAACAGAAAGCAAATAACTTGCTTAAACTTAATAGTAGTACTCATTTTATAGATAGATAACTAATGGTGGCACTCTTTAACTCCATGATCTATACAAGGAATACAAAACCTCAAGGCCAAAATGATAATTATATTAATTTTATAAAAAACCACAACACAACAATGTTACATATTTAAATATTTACTAATGTAAGAGAACAGAACAGAACAGGAAATGAATTAATAATAATTGAAAGCATATGCATGTTAAACAAAATTGATCGCTGTCAGCAGAGTCGGAAGATTCTTCCCTTGATAACCTGGTATTATTAGTTACACGTGGAGGACCTTGCTTTCTAAGGAAAGAGATGTTGCCGATCACTCTCCTTCCCTGGTTATCTTGAAAAGATATAAACCTATTATGTTTTAAATCCATTTTCAATGTGTGTGCCTTAAAGTCATGGTGAATCAGTCAGTATGCAATGTGGCTGAATCCAGTTGGAAAAACTAATTACGGTCCTAAAGTAATATCGCAGTAAATAAAGTCACGAGTTTGATCCAAGTCCCCCAAAAAAAATAAATGGGTGAAGATCCTTGCCTCGGCTGCGTTTGACTTTTTCTTTGCCGCTCTGGTCAACTTGGCCTCGTTTACCAAGTGGGACGTATTCATATCTGTTCACTCTCTCTGTGGAGTTAAACGGTCAAAAGCATGAAAAACGCAGGTCCGGCTCCCCCTCCCCCATGCCTGTTTGGTTTATTTTTTTTTTTGTTTTCTGTTTTGGTTTTTTTTTACTTCATAAATTTTTTTTATTTTTTTACAGTTTTTTTTATTTTTTTTTTTTATAAATTTTTGTTTTATTTTTTTATTTTTTTTTAGTTCTTGTTTGTTTTTGCATTTGCCTGAAAAAAAAAAATAAAGAAAAGAAGACATGTTTAAAATCCACGACAATATCTTTTGTTTATTTATTATATATGAAATTTATTATGTTATCTACGAAAAATTTATTCATAAGTTATTGTTTACATTACCACTAATTTTATAATACATTTCCCTTCTTTAACTTTCAAGATATTGAAAGTACTTTGTTTGTTATGTTTAGAGCAAAAAGCTAAAAAGATGATTTTATCTTTCTTATTTAGTCGCTGTTTGGTCCTAATGGTAATGTGTCCGTTTACGGGCCAGTCTCCACGGGCCCAAAGGGTTTTTGT